>VXBC01004083.1:172301-191460 GCA_013399945.1 Ploceus nigricollis | reverse complement strand
GATTAAAGTCAGTGCTCCCCTGGGGGTCAGGACACCCCAGAGCAGACAGAGAAATATTCCTGGTGCCCTGGGTTTCCACAGAATCCCTTTGCATCTATTGTGCTAAACAGCCTCAAGTTTTAGTTTTAATTTTTATTCTCCCTCTCTGCAGCTGACATGCACACTTGCATTTTCATTGCTAGCAGCATACAGGACTATGTTTCAAGATGCTGGACTGAGGTTAGAGAATGATTTTTAGGCCCAGACACAATTTGGGAATACAGAATATAACATAGACAATCAGCTAAGAATGAGATCCTCCTCTGCACTGACCATTCAGCCTGCTGTCACAGCAGCTCTTAAATACTTTTAACTTAAAAAATATTGCTGTCTCTGTGCAACTCTTGGCAGCTCTAATCTGGAGTGCCAGACTCAGCCACAGCATTTTGTAGCATTTAGTGGAATTGAATGAAATTCAAATCAATAAAAACTGGCATGGTGTGATACATGTGGTGTTTAGTAAACAAAGCAGATGAGACTGACCTGACTGAAAGCTGTGATCAGCACAAACACACTGAATACAAAATGTGGTGTTGATTTGTGGCACAGCTGAGCTGTATGTGCATTTATCCAGCTACTTTGGGAAGATCTTATGGTTTTTAATAGTGATCCAGCCTCAGGTGTAAAGTCCAGTACCTTGTTTGTAAACTGTTCACTTTTTTCCTCATGTCTAAAAAATGAAAATAAAAATGGGATACACTGAGATCCTCTTAGACATTACTGCTTTGCTCAAAACTTATTGGATTCCCTGCCCTGCTCTTGCCACTTATAAATTCCTTAAACAGAAAAACAGGGTAACAGAAATTTTGAAAAGCTAATAAATTGAAGATGGGCTTTTAGCTGGTTTTGGGTGGAAAAGCATTACAGCAAAAATCCTGTTTAATAACTTTGTCAGATATGGATATTACAGGTAAACTCCATCAGGTTTATTTGGGTTTTCTCTCTCTCTTTTTCTTTATAGTAACCAAAAATATGGAATGTAGATACAGGAGGGAGCAAATCTTTGGCTAATTAAATGTCTGTTTTCCCTGGTATTAAATTCTAATTCTTGTCATTTAGGACAAAACAGCTATGGAAAAAGAAAACAGAATACAGCTCAAGCTTATGGAGATTGGCAGCCTAACACACCTCATGCCTCTCAGGGTCCATGGAAGTGTTTATTTCCTATCCAGAGCTGGGACTAAGGGATTTAATGAAGTGTCTGACAGAGGAAAAACATTAATTGATGACACATGGGAAGATAAATGTCATTATATTGGTTTTATAGGTGGGCACCTGTGGCAGAGGAGCCACATGTTATGAAGAAGTTCCTACATTAGGTCAATGGAAAACAACTCCCTTCACTCCCAGCTATAAATCTCTCTGAATTATTCAAATTCTGCTAATAAATGCAGTATTACCTAAAATTCACCACCAGCTGATTCTCCAGGGCATTTGCTGTGAAATGCTCTTTTAGCCCAGATGCACTCACTAAGCCTGTGAGATTGTCACCTAATGTAAAGATATAATTAAATGCTGCCATGAATTCTGAGCAATATATTCCAGACTGTCCTCACACTAAGGTGGCTAAATATTAGCCCACTTTGAACTTTTATTCTGCTGGGTTTTCTTCTGGATTTTTTTTTCTTTCTAAAAATCAGATTATCCTTCTTTGTATGCCCTCTAAAGCTCTTGCTTAGGTAAATTTTTACCTACATACTGGTAATATAGGTAAGAAATGGCATAGGAATAGAACTTGTTTTCTTCCAAAGTTCCAGTAAAGTGAGTAGGAGACAAACCCAAGTTCTCAGGCTGATCCAAAATGAGACTCAGATGACTTTGGGGGAGATCTAAGCAATGATCTTTAAAACATCTGTGATCTACCACCCCTAGAGGCTTTTAAACTCTGTATTTTCTGAGTGATTTTTTTATTTTATGTACAAGCATAAATGGCTTAATCTTGTAAAGACCAAATATCCCATAAATGGCTTTGGTATAGAAAGATTTCAAATCATTTACAAACTCAGAGGTTTTGATTTAATTAAAGTGTACTTAACTATTCCAAGTGGAGACAATATAATTTTTATTATTAGGATGTCTGCACTATAAAAAGTGGTGATACTTTATTCTTAGCAATGAAAATTATCTTTCAGCACACAGCTCTCCAGGCTCTAGTGTACACAGAAAATGAAATTTGAATGATTATAATGTTGTTATGGTATGACATTTAAGAATGGATTGTAAAATCTGAAAATTTTTAAAACTTTAGGAGGAAAACTTCTGTCAATGTCTACTTAAATTTACAAAACATTACATAAATTCAGGTGAAGGATGTCAGAGATAAAAACAGAGCAGGAGGGAGGATTGGTAGCAGGGGATCTGATCTACCACTACTGTCAGTGAACAACATTTTGATCATGGATATTTCTCCTTATTTTCTTTTTCATCCATTTTTGCCTGATTTGATAAATCCTTCCAGGTCACTGACAGGTGGCAACATTTAGTCTTGTTCATCCATTTCTACATCAGCCATGATATTTTGGGGTTATCCAGAATGGCAGCAGGGGATCCTCCTGTTCATTTGGGGGGATTTAGAAGGAGCAGAAGCCTCTTGAGTGGATGTTATCTGGAAATCTGGATGTCTTCTGCAGGTTGTTTCTACTCAATTCCCTGAAACAGGAAAATGGATTTGTCACTAGTCAGGTCAGCAAAATGGGAGATTCATTAAAAGATAATGTGGCAGGATGGAGCTAACAGAAAACAAGGACAAAATTGATGTTGTAAGATATTATCTTATGAGACACAGGAGGCTTTTACAAAACACTCTGTGTTAAGATATTTTTCCACCACCTATTTTTGTCTCTGTGCTTTTGAAATCAAGCTTCATTAAGTTTTCATAAATCTTAGGACAAGTGCTGTGTTCTGCCAGGAACTGTTATGTGGCAAATGGTGTGTAAAAAAAAAAAAAAAAGGTAGAAATCTGGACAGGGATAACTACTTACTACAGCATAGCACAGTTTGTTAATTTATGAGGGATTTTTTGTCCTCTATCCAGAGTTAGCTTATACCATCTTTCCAACACAAATCGCTTCTAAAAAAATTCTTTGAACTCTTAAATTAAAGAGTCATGGAAAAATTTCTCTTTTCCCAATCACAGATAAACTGGTTCCTTCCCAGTCCTTCTGACTCTTATCTCACTGTTTTCTCTGGGCTCTTCATCTCTGTGACTGGTTTGGACCAGGACCAGATGTCTCTCTGGAAGTTGCTAAACCAGCAAGAAGCCAACCAGGTAAAAAGAGAGAAAATTACAAAAAAAAGTAATTAGACACTGTTTTCTAGACTGGCTTTCTAACTAATGTATTGTAGTAAAAGTCTGGATCTACATTAGCATGAATAAAATATCAGGCAAAGAAAAACAGATTGAATGATTTAATCTTCCAATTTCTCAGGTGCCCATCCTTTTATTGCTTTAAAAATTATATTGTTCTCTCTTCTCATGAGGAAGTTGCACAGACAAGTTCAGCTGTGCATCAGAAACCAACTCCAAGCCCTGTTGCCAACACAAAAAACTCACTATCCTCTGCCTAAAATTGATTCAGCTCATACAGCTGGGAAAGTTCTGCACTAAGAGGAGACAAAGAATGACTTACACCCTGAACAAAAAAAATGCCAGGTTATTTTCCTGAAGGGAAGGATGAATCCTCTGCATGATCCAGTGAACACCTCCTTGAACTGCACAGGAAGGAGAAGCTGAGGACAGAACAGGGCATTCAGTTTGGTCATTCTGATGGATGTTAGCCATGGCTGCATCTTTCCACTGCTGAGAGACAAATCTGGCAGTTCCCTGGCTGGGCTGTGACCTGTTCCCATTGTTTCTCTCTAATCTGTGATGATTTTGTTGCTATAAGGGGCTTTGCATGTTTCTCTCATGCCACTGGTTCTCTTTCAACGGCTTCTTCAAACACCCTGCACTCTTCTTTACAAGCTGCCACACTGACATACTTCTTTACATGAACATCCCTCAGCTCCACGGCTGCTGGCATCAGAAAGGGAAAAATAACTCAAAAAAAACCCCCAAAGATAGGAAATTCCCTTTATCCCCTCCCTGCTGTGAGAAATATGATTCTCTTCCACTCTTCTGATGCTCACACAGGGAGTCACTCACAAGATTTGCAAAAGGTTGTACGTATAGAAGGAAACAATACTTCAATAACAAGGCACTTTCTCTGGTAAAAATAGGCACAAAAAGTGATAGAGCAACTGTTTGTTCAAACAACACAGGGCATGTTTCCTTGGAGTGGAAATAATTAATCATTGGAACACTTCACTTGAATCCTCCAGCAATGGTCTCTGCTAAACTTCAAACTGAAAAACTATAGAGACAAATGTGGAAATGTATGTATATGAAATGCAAATCAGAGTATGGATTGGAAAGAGAAATTGTTCAGTGAAGAATTACACTTGCAAAGTCTCAATCTTCTGGGGCTTTTTTCTCCCAAACTGCTGTATTCAGCCTGTGCTCTGTGGAGCTGTGGAACATTAGCTAGGAATTAGCAGCAGGTAAATAAGAAAAATATGTTATTCACAGTCTTAAAGTTCCTACAAGGGGAACTTTTCTGTGCTGAAAAATACACAGGGAGTGTGCAAATCCCTGTGATGAAAACACTGGACACACAGGCAGGAAATGGCTCCTTTTGCCATTTCAGTTGTTTTCTGAATAATTCCAGCTATTTAAAAAAACAACACAAACCAACAAATACACTATATATGAATCTCAGCCTTCATTCAAAGCAGAGACCTATCCCTTAGCTGCAGCAGAAAGACTGAAAATACCAACAGAGTGGAATCCAGAAATCAAAGGGCAAATGGTATTTTTACTTTCCACCTTAAGTCCTTTGAGTCCACTAACCCAAGTTAGTTGCCATTAATCCATTTTCCAGCACGAGACAAAAAGGTTTTCCATCCAGCCAGTAACATGTATATATTTTATAATTTTTATTACTATATCATAGTCAGATTTAGTGGAGCAGCCAATTGCATAACTTGATATCTAACACCTCGTTGTGGTCTATTTCTGCAGGAAGTCTTTCCCCTTCTTTCTCTCCAACAAGAAAAAAGATCACAGAAGATTAATTTCCCCTCTTCTTCCTCTTCTCCCCACTTTATATTCTGAGCATGATGCCATAAGGTCTGCAATATCCCTTTGGTCAGTTGGGGTCACCTGTCCTGGCTGTGTTTCCTGCCACTCTCCCAGGCACCCCCAGCCCTCCCCAGCCTGGCTGCAGGAGAAGCAGGAAAGGCCCTGGCTCTGTGTGATCCTGCTCAGCAATAACACAAACATCTCTGTATCATCAGCCCTGTGCTCAGCACAAACCCAAAACACAGCCCCACACCAGATTAACTCTACTCCAGCAAAAACCAGTACACACAGACAGTTTGGTGGTTGATTTTATTGCCTTGATTATTTTTTTTCCCCATCTCACAGTTTTTCACAGAGATGAGAAAGGAACTCACTGTGCATTGCACACACAAACACAACCAAATATTTTGGTTCTTCTCCCAGAACTGAATCCCCAGCACTGCTGTGAAGTGCAGTCCTGGTCCTGGTGTGGCAGGAAGCATACAAAGCAGCCCAGCTTGGGGGCTCAGATTCCTGGAGCTGCTCTGAGTAACTCACAATCCAGAGCAGGTTTTTGCCTGGTGAGGGGCTCATTATTACAGTCACCTTTTCTGTCCTACAAATCTTCAGCTCTGGTCTTGCTCCTGTACTTCTCTCTGCTTGTCCTTTAACTCACTCCTGTTTTAATATCCCCCTTTGTCCCACCATTTTTTTAAACATTATTTCTGCTGTATTTTCTTTTTGTCCTTAAAGCCTTCTGCAGGAAAAAAAGACAATTTACACTGAAAATAGGTGTTCCATAATTCTATAGGAAAGAGTGTAGCTTGGCACAGGCACTGGGAGGGTCAAGGGCTGTAGATTAATATCTTCTACTTAGCTGCAGTTTAAGCTCTCACTGTATTTGTATTCAGAGCTGGTACAACTGTGGAAGGAAGACTTCCCATCTCAAGTCAGATAAAATGATAGATGACAGAGATAATGAAATGAAAGTATCAAAATTCAGTTATGTCCATTTCTATATTTTAACAGAAACATAGACTGGTGCACATGCTGTTTTGCAATCTTTATAATACATCAAATGTCCTACATTAAAAATTAAAGAAAAATTATCTTATACTGCCACAACCTAGGATGCTTATGTTATTTGTAAACTTTGCCTGAGTTTCAAATGCAGGTACTGTCTAATTCCTCTTTTCTTCACAAATTTTGAAAGTGCTTGTTGCTGCACAGATGTGGAAAGCTAACTCAGTGTGAACATACTTGGTAATATATTTCCACATCATCACTATCTCAGTGTCACAGTCCTAAATACACAGCTGTGACATCTTCAGCCTAGAGATGCTGAGGACCATGGCTGGAGAAAGAGGAATGGGAAGAGATGAATGGGAGAGGAAGGACCCCTGTGACCTCATGCCTCACATACATAATCTTTTAATAATCTATTGTAGAGAAAGAGAAAAAAAAAACCAGCAAGCTCAAAGATGTGAACACCCCAGAAACTTTGTTTTCATTCCTGTATTGCAGCTGGCACTCCAGATGCAAACCTTCTGTTTTCGGGCTTATATTTGAGATGGCCAACATGCCATCCAGAAAGACAGTGCTTCTATGCCTTGCAATAAGGAAAATAAAATATATATGGCAAATAAAAAGTTCAAATCCAAGTCTAGCAGCTAAAAATCCCAGCTTTTCACTTAAAAGTAAAAAGCCTTTCAAAGCCAGAAAGAGGTCTTGCATGACAGGTTTTACAATCTAAATAGAAATAAGAGATAGGAAAAAACCTTTTCCAGCCTCCCAAGCTCTTGCATCTCCATTATGTATTTTCTCTGACCTTGACAACTTGAGTCTGGTTTTGTTCAGCTCACCTTTTTGTTTTGGCTTTTGCACACTGGTCTGTACATGTCCCCATGTGTGTGCATCTGATAAGCCCTTTATCTCAAATCCTTTCTTTATCACCATTCTACTGCTCTCTGTGATTAGGTATTCAGAAATTGATTCCCACTTTTGTCCTGCCCATTGCACGAACATCCATTTCCAGCCTATTCAGTTTGCAGTTATGTATGTTCATGATTTTTCCATGGGGAAAATGCTGGGAAGAAACCACCTTTTCTTTCCATTGTCCCTCATCAAAACCTCCTTTGAGATTTTCCTTTGTTCTGATACTTCTGAGAAATCTTGGTGGAGGTCCTGATGTATGAGAAGCCCTGCCTCCCTTGCAGAACAATAAACCACCAATATTTCCCTGTACTTCCCAATCTGTGTCACAGCCATTTATTTCCGCCAGTCTCCCATAGAGATTAGAATCTGCTTTAGATCCACATTTTAAAAGTTCTTAAAGTCGGGTCCTGGCTTGTGTGAAAGGTCATAAGTGTCACCACTTAAATTATGAGAATGGATAAAAAGGTGTTGCTGTCTCACTCTCAGAGAGAGTTAAATCAGGAAGACAGCAAGTAACACATCAGTGGCAGAGCTGCAACTGAGTCCCCATCTTCTGAATTCCAAAATGGGCTTTCTGTGTGAAAACAGACTTTCTTGCTTACTAAACATGCATTGGAACTGTGCATTACCTCTCTGTGTGTTATGCAGTGTGTGATTAGTCATGCTATGGAACTTTCACTGCCATTCCTTTCTGCCAGTGCAGAATTCTTTCTATTTAACCCATTGCCCATGCTGCCTTTGAACAAATGGTATTGTTCTGCCACTTTTCAGAGTCCTACATTTATCATTCCAGGAGTCAAAGGCAAAAATAAACAACTTACTCCTTTAATCAATATGATGGCCAATTTTATTTATCCCACAGTCCCCTTCACTCTCCCTCCAGTTCTCTTCATGCTCTCAGAAATGCTGAACTTCTAGGGATTTTTTACCCATTTGGCTCTTCACTTACCAGTGCCCTCACTTTTTTGCTTATGACAAAGACAGATGTGTGTTGACTTCTGTGAAGCTGCTCAAATTTAGGTGTATGGTCTTATCTATCTGTTTATTTTATTTTATTCACAGCTACTGAAGTGTCAATATGAGCAATGCCAGCATCTCACATTGGCTGTCTTGGTCTTACAATATTTTAGAAAACTATACACTGTGGTAAACTTTAATATTTCCAACATGCCAATAAGCTAAGTTTATCTGAAAAAAGTTTGGATTTGAATTTAATATTATTATAATTGTTAATAGGTATGCTACAGACCTGAAATCACAGCAAGAATTTTTTTAATAAGAAAAACTTTTCTGACAATGATGAACTGCGCCTGCTCTGTGTTATTGTAAGACCTGCTTAAGATTTATAACATCTGTGAATGGATGAATTTTATTATGTCTTTTTAATAACAGGATAGATTAGGCAGAAAGCAGTCAGCCAGCACTTCTTGAAGTACCTGCTTAGTCAGTTCTGTGTGCTCTGAGACCTCACCCCTTGATTTTATCTCTGGCAGTACCTATGCCCCACAGAGAATAATACACACAGAGAGAACCATACCGCTGATTAAAGGGTCTGAAAACACATTTAGACATCTACCTTCCAGGGCAGAATTTTATGGAGAACAACATGTTCTTTGCAAGCTGTGTTTCAATGCCCAGGATGTCACATCCCACTGGCACTCAGCTGGTGCAAACTGGAAGGGTCCATTAAGTTCCCAATGGGGAGTTAAGCATTACCAAAGTGTGAACTCTTAGAAATGATGCAGCTCAGGAGGGCTGCCCATGTGAGAGTGAAAAGTGCACTTTTTGGTAATAGCAGGAGTGCTGGCAATTCAGCACTGTCAATTTTAAACTTGGATGGTGGTTTCCTGCCTAGCCTGTCTGCCCAAGTTATGGCAGATTATAATCATCCTCAGCTTCCTTGGTACCAAACTGACATGACCATTTTATAGACATTCAGATGTGCCTGTTCTTTCTGAAGGGGTTGCTGCTACCCATGGTGATGCAGAGCAGTTCTCTCTGGAGTTTGAAATCAGGTGTAAACACTAGAGCTGAGTGCACACACAAACCCTCATAAATTAACTTTATTGCACTTGGTGTAGCTCACTAGTAATGGCTAGCTAGGTTCCCACATCAAACATTTATGCAGGGCACAAAACAACTGTAAAGAGAAACTTTGGTGAGCACTTCAGGTACAAATATCTACATCCACCTAATATTAAGTGATAAGACTCCCACAGCAGATATCTAAAAGTTTGGCACTTAAGTTGCAATAAATGCAAAATTTCTGCACTGATCTTAATGCTGTCTCAAATGAGGGAAAAAAATTAGATCAACTGTGCTTTGATTACGTTTTTGGGGTTTTTTTTTAATATTTCATCATCTCATACCAGCTGAGGCTGCTAAATTCTATTGCAAAGTTTGTCCAGTATATGTTCCATACAATCTTTTTGTTGTTTGGATTTCTGGGATCAATAACACCTATGAAAGGTAATTTGTTCCACTGCTCTCTTTAAAATTCCAGTTCTTACACTATAGCAAATAATCCTAGGTATTTCTTATGGTATATTATTGTCATAATTTAAAACTGGGCAGTACAATAGAAAAATCTTTCTTGTGGAGAGTCACCAGCAAAAAATTTGCCAAAAATATATAAGTAATTAATCCTATCAATAAATCAAAAATTTCTGTTGAAAAACTGAGTGATGAAACTGAGTGGCAGGAATTCTTCTTTCACATAAGGCAATGCTTTTCTTGTGTTCATTCAAGGCTGATGATATCTGCCTTAAACACAGAGGGATACAGATACTTTCCATGAGTTATTAATTGAATATGAGTATTTTTTAACTAATCCATGAGACTGTTTAGGTGGCTTTAAGGAAAATGAGATTAATTTAGCAGTGGCAGTAGTCCTGAATGCAACAGATGCCCATACTGTTCATTTCCTCAGCCATGGTCCAGACTATGGGGCACAGTGAACCTTCAGCAAACTTGCAGATTATGCTAAATTATGGGAAGAGGCTGAGATACCAAAATGTAGAGTTTCAGACCAACTGAGTTTGTTAGTCTGGAGCACTGTTAGCCAGGAGACAACTTGCAAACTCCACCAAGGAGAAACTGAAGTTTTTCATGTGAGCTGGGAAATGCTCCAAAATCTTGTACAGAGCTCTGCAAAGCCTGGGAACTCCCTGCTGGAAAGGGCCTGAGAATTACTGTGGATGGAGTAGAAGCCAAAGATACACTCTCATCTTGAGTTAAAGCATTCGTGAGTTTCAGGTCATTTCATGCAGCACAGGAAGCGGTTGTTCATGGAGACTGAAATCTCCACCCCCAAACTTTTAGACTTGGCTGGGTAAAATTACCAGTTCTATGGCTCATGGTCACCCACAGTCCTACTTTGATTCAAAGGCTGAAGGTTTCTAGGGGTTCTTTCCAAACAATATATAAATGATTCTCTATCTGCATCAGGCTCTGCAGCTCTGAGTTGAAGATAGAATATTTCTCAATTAATGCAAGTCCCCAAACCTGCACATTTCAGGTCTGTGCACCAACCTCAGCTCATGTTCTGGGAGCAGAACAAGGCTGCCCTCAGTGAAGCAGAAGTATTAGTTCAGGAACAACATTGTGCTGACATGACTGCTGTGTTTCTACATCAAGAGCTATTTTTTTGCAGTTAAATTGAGTGTCTCTGCAGAGCACTGTTGGAAAAAGGCTTTAAAACAAGTAACAGACATTTCAGTCCACGCTGAAAGCAGCAATTCCAGTACACAAAGTCTGTAAAGTACTCCACTAGCTTTTGTAAAAGAAACTAGAATTTTGAGGCAGGAGCAAATTTTATGCAACCTTAAACTCATTTTGGATACCACTGATATAAATTTCATTGCAGAGATATTGAACTGCTTTATTATTTGATATAATAAAGAGTTTGAACTGGTATTTTGGTTTATATCAGTATTGGAGGTTTATATCAGCATTTCTCTTTGAGATCCTAATTATTGTTTTCAAAACAAAATTAATCACAGAATCACTAGGACTGGAAAAGACCTCCAAGGTCATCAAGTCCAAATTCCAACCGAACCCTGCCTTGTCGGCCAGACCAGACCACTGGGTGCCACATCCAGTTTTTCCCTGGACACTTCCAGGGACAGTGACTCCACCACCTCCCTGGGCCACCCATTACAATGCCTGACCACCCCTCTCATGAAGAAATTCTTCCTGATGTTCATGAAACACTGGAAGAGGTTGCCCAGAGAAGCTGTGGCTGCCCCATCCCTGGAAGTGTTCAAGGTCAGTTTGGACAGGGCTCTGAACAACCTGGTCTAGGGGAAGGTGGCCCTGCCCATAGCAGGGGGTTGAAACAAGATGGTCTTTAAGATCCCTTCCAACCCAAACCATTCTGTGGTTCTGTAACTATGTGATTTCCAGGCAACTTTTTAGACTTTCTTCATTTCAAGTAAATAAGCCAAGACTTACTATGGTTCATATGTTAATTTGTGAAGGGAAATCTGTTCCTCCCAGTCATTCAGCCATTGTCATACTGCCTATTTGATGCTCCAGAGTCACAGGCTTTGGGTTGGCTGCACATTAAACACTGTGGAGCACAGTTTCCGAGTTCTGAACTTGCCATAAGCAAGAGATGCAACTTCTGTTGCTGCCCCCAAGGACCATTACAACATCCAGCAAGATGCCATGGATAAATAATGGGTTTTGCACCACATATGTTAAATTCTACATTATCCTCAGAGGAACTTACTGAATACATAGTTTATAAAGTCGTTAGAAGCATAGCCTATCTAAATCTTTCTTTAAGACATGAAATCTCCCTGACTAACTGAGTGTGGAAACTACTTACAGGAAACTCAGCTATTTAGCCATGATCCTCTGGATGAGTTCTCAGTTTTCAGTATAACAAAGTTTTTAAGCATGTGAATGCTTCCCTAGCTTCAAAGTAATTACTCTTACTTTTCAAGTTATACACAAAAGCTTAAAAGCTTAAAATCTTTTGTCAGTCACAGTTCGTCTCAGAAAGAGTAACCATTGTACTGTACCTTTGAGACAGTTCTCACAGAAAGCAGAATAAGGTGTAATTTCTTTCTCCATTGCTGCTTGAGCACATGGTGGAAAAGTTAAGTGTATGATTAACTGCTGTAGCATAGCATAAAGACTTGAGAATACTTCAGTTTAGGACAGAACTCAAACACAACTTTGTTTTCTGTAAGCCATCTGTATTTCTGTAATTGGCTCCTATCGACCCCTCAGAATGTGTTTTCACACTCCTCTAAGACTTACATTTTAGTCAGTGGCCATGCTGACACCATTCTGCTGCAATAAGCCACAAGCAGGTCCCAGAGGACAGATCCTTACAGAGATCCTTATGGCACCACACAGCAGTCTGGATACAGTTCCAGGAGTGCATTGAGGTCACTCACACACCTCTCAGAAAATGTGTCTGAGTAGTGCTGGCTGTGCCCTTACCATGCCCCAGCTTCCTCCTGAAGGATGCATCTCTCTGAAATATCTCACATGAGACTCGACCCTTTTCATTTACTCAATTGCTCTCCCCACACACATTACCCAGCCATCTGGAAGTACCATGGAATCTCATGACAAACTTCTGCAAGGGTGAGACTGATCCCACATGTGTTTACAGCCAGGATGGAGCTCTGCATCAGCCCCCAGAGAGAGCTGTCTGGAAATTTCAGTACAGCAACAAACTCCAGAAGCTTTGCTCCTTCCTTGACAGCTGTTTATTGAGTTTATAATCAAATGCTCCCTAGGGAGGAGCTCCATGAGCCAACAGTGTTGGCTGAATAGAGGTTTTGTTTGCCAAAGAGCTCTGATTTGGTTGGCAAGCACAAAAGTCAAAGCCAAAATAAGCACCTAGTCAATGCTTGTCGATAATCAGGATCACAAGTCCTGAAGTTAGTGTAAGAAGTAAGATGAAACTAAATTTTCCCCATGTGACATAGCAGGGTACTCAAATGGAAATTTTCAGCTATCCCCAAATAGCTGGAGATATTTTGTCCATCAGGACATTTGGGGATCTATTTTGTCCATCAGGTCCTGCTGTGCTTACACCAGCTGATAGGCAT
Source organism: Ploceus nigricollis (assembly GCA_013399945.1). Taxonomy (NCBI): domain Eukaryota; kingdom Metazoa; phylum Chordata; class Aves; order Passeriformes; family Ploceidae; genus Ploceus; species Ploceus nigricollis. The sequence goes on along the minus strand of VXBC01004083.1, from coordinate 178,317 downwards.
GGCTTGTATGCTCGTATGTGTTAATTAACATTGATGTGGATGAAAAGTCTGACCATCCCAGAGATCTCTGAAGGAATTCCTGCTGCAAAATTGGCCATTATACATAGATAAAATCTTGTAAATAATCCATAACAAGTATTCCTGTAGAAGCAGGAGGCCTTTAGAACATCACAAACCACTTTCCACAAGTGCTATATACTGGAAGACTACAACTTTCCACTTTTGAATCTAAGAGGATAATAAGACTTTTCCAAGTAAAAAATCTCACCTTGAGATTTAAGAAAACATCATATACACACTACTGTGTATATTTGTGTATATATTTGTTTTGGTACACCAGAGACCACAATTCTAAATTTGGCCAAGCTTGTAGGATTCTTTTTATGCATTTCAATGGATCTCTAATCTCATGTGGCTTAGTCTGGCAGGAATTAAAACTGTTACCTTTGATAGCTGGCCTATAAAATCAATTTTTATATTGTAGTCCATATGAGGCCAGCACTTTCCATGGTACATAAAGTGCCAACCAAGAGGTGAATCAATCTAAATAAAGCCCTTTGGGACTAATGCTAATCAAGATCAAAGTTAGAGAAGATTCCATGCAAATATGTGCAAGGGGTTTGTGTACAGCTATCAGTTAAAAAGGACCTGGAATGGGTGGAATTCATAGCATTTATTAGAATGATTGCCACACACATTCATAAAAAAGAATATATTTTTCAGAAATGTTGGGGAAAGATGCTACTGAGTGGATAGTGGAAGATCCTCCTTATTAAATTGAAAATAAAAGAGAAAATGCCTAATATTAAGTGTTTAATGTATCTTGTCTTGCCTATGACCTGCAGGCATGGCTGGAGACATTAGTAAAACACTGGACAAATGTTGAAACAAATTATATGTTTCCTCAGGAGGAAGACAGGATGCTGAAGGAATGCTTTTGGGGTGAAGAACCAGCTGGGGGAGATAAAGTTGTTAAAGAGAATGAGATTTAAAAAATCTTGCACAATGGGCAGATGGAGCAAAAAATGGTTTACAACAATCACACGAATGGACTCCCTGAAATGGTGCAGGTTCATCTTTTGTTGGAGAAATGTAGACATATTAATAAGGGAAAGCATGTACTGCACCAGAAAAATAATGGTAAAATCTGAAATGAGATAAAAGCACAATGTGAGGTTTACCAAAGTGACTGCTTGTCACTTCTGCAATTTGTTATCTTCCTGTTTCAGCTTCATTTCATAAGAGAAAAGGCTATTTCATGATTCAAAAAGGGGAAAGAGGCAACTGCAGAACTGTTTTTTACATATGGCCTGAAGTTGTAGGGCTGGAATAAGGTAGAGGTTGATTCTTCAAATTACTGTCTGAATATTTTTGAATATTTTAGAGCAAGAATCTGTCAGGAGGATGGGGAGGAAGGTAACAGTCTATGAGATAATGCAGACAGTTGGGCTTCATGTGTTTATTGTAAGGCTGGAGGCAAAGGACTGAGTGCAAACAATGAGGCTGAGAAACATAAGGGTAAATTTATAATTGCTATAAATATAATTACAAAAAAAAAAGATAAAACTCAACTGACTAGGTCTTGGATCCAATTACAAAATGAGCAGTACATTCCTTCTGAGTAATTTTTTAGATGGATATAAGCAAAAGATACATGAGCAGAAAAGATTAGGTAAAAAATTGTTTGGAAAAATGTGTCTTTGGGAAAGAAGTGGTTGGTTACACTTAAAATATTCTTAAGCAAGAAAAAGAGGATAACTAAGTGAATTATTAAAGAAAAAAAAAGAAATTATTAAAGAAAAAAAAAGGAAAATATCAACAGAGAAAAATGTTAACTTTATATTGAGATATTTACAAGTATGATTTCATTTAATCTTGTTGTAGTCACTCCATTTACAGCCAGAAGAAGAAGTGGACTTTTCTAGGACACAATTCCTTTCATCCTAATGAAGACATCCAAATTAGGCCAGATGAATTGCACTCGAGTAGTGACTATGTCATCCCAATGAGTACAAAGAACATTTAAATGCCTGCCTCCTATGTAGATATCTACATTTTTAGGCATTTCCAGTCATGTGATATGAATCTCATTCTAAGACTTCATTTAGGGTGGCACAGGAGGGCACCAGTCACAAGTAAAGCAAAAGCATTGGGTAAGAAAGGATTGCTAAAGTTAGATAGCCAGACCCAGATTCAAGCATGGGTACAAAATTGTCAGATAACAATATCAAACATCACCAAGTCAGAAGAGTTTCTCCCTAAGATATGGACCTCAAGCAGAAAAGAAATATGAACAGTGTCAAAAATTTTCATGTAAAAAAAGGAGGGGATTTTTCAGCCTTTCTTTGAATTTTTTATGAAGTGTGTGTTAGAGTATGTATATAGTAAATATAAAAAATAAAAGGGAAAAGTGCACTTCATCAAAACCTTTTCACATTGGTAGAAATGTTCATTTGACTATTTTTGTTGAGACTAGGAAAATATATCAGTGTCTTCAACAGGAGCTGAGGAACAGCTTGGTAATTAAAAACAAGAGCAAAAGACCATTTTTTTTTTTGTATTTTGGGACTTAATGACATCCACCATGGCAAAACTATTTAAGATGGGATTGGATCTATGTTGCACTTTTTTTTTTCTCAATATCCTTCCCATAGGAAGGAAAGAGATAAATGTAGCATCAGTAGGTGAGTTGCAGCTTCCTAAGCAATATTTTGGTTTCCATGTATGTGTAATCTTTCTGTCTCACTCCCTCCCTCTCTTCTCCCAAAAAAAAGGTAGAAGTAACCCTTTAAGAGAGACAAGCAGCCTCCATATCACAAAGAAATCTGGGAAAAGGATGTGTAACTGTCAGATTCATGCAGTCGCACTTGATTTGTATTATAATTTTGGGAAAAAAACAGAGATGTACTTAAAATCTTTATAAATGGGAAAGTTTTCTCGTGTTTGGATTCCATTAGGCATTTGGTGCAAACCAGATTTGCAGCAGAAAATGAATACAGCAGGACATAACACCTTGAAAATTGAAGTGTAGGAAATAAATCAATGGATGCCTGTGGAGTGGTCTTCCTCTGGCAATGAGAACAATTCAGTGCTGCAGTAAATTAGACCAGATTATTTCTGTGAATAGAACTTTATTGCAAACGTCTTCTCTTGTTTTGTTAGGGAATAGCTTACAATTGGTTGTGATACCCTACAACTATGTTGTGTTTATTATTCATAAGAATTTGCCAAGCAGATGCACTTTTAAGTAATTTCCAAGCTCTGAATCACTTGGGAGCTGCTTCTCAGAAGATGTACTGCAAAAACAGTCTGTCACATACTTATTCTGGGATTAATGGAATTTATTGTACACTGGACTTGGGGTCAAGCCATATTCACAAGTCTGTGTGCATTTTATTACGTTGGTTGCTCACACATTTTTCTGAGACTTGATTAGGTGGCAAATATAAAAAAAAATGTATAAAAAACAATACAACTTGCTTTTTAAAATTTAAAAAAAAAATGTGTTGGATTTAATAACCTCTCAGGATTCAAGAACCTTTTTGCAAGTGGAAAGCACATGTTCTGATACAAATAAAGTATCTGATACAAATAAAGACAAATAAATAATAACACTTTATGAACCAGCCAGATTGGATGTTGTCCTCTTTCCTGCAATGAATTCAGCAACCATGGGAAACTAGAACTATGTTTGGCTTCAATCTAGGAAAACATAAGATAGGTAAATTAAAAATTTGCTGCTTCAAAAATAAAATGTGCACAAGGAAAGAGATACAAGACACGAGCATGGAAAAAGGAGTGAGGACATGTTCTATAATTTTATTTTGATTTGCTACCCTTATTTGGAGGATAAGGTAGGTTTTGTTATGGAGCAATGAAATTACATTCAGCCAGGAATGAGTGTGGAAGCTGTGGAATCCAACCTGTTGGTGACAGACCACCGAGTGTTCCTTGAAAACCAGTGTCTTGGCAGGTTTAGCTCTCCCTGGTTCAAAAACTTGCTTTTTCCTCTGTAAATATATTTGCCAAGCTTTGGTTTCCTGGTGCAGTTTCATTTCCATTTTCTGTCAGTAAATGAGGACTGCCCAAGCTGCAGTGAAGATGGTGGTGAGGATGTGTCACCCACAGCAATGCCAGGTGTTGGGAAATGCAAATGTAACTGCAGAAAAAATACTCTGCACTGTCTTTGGAATGATTTCACTGCTCCTGGAGACACAGTCTGTTCTTCATTTCTCCAGCCTGCACATTTTTAGGTGTTCAGCTTCCCACCTGTCTACTGCCCACAGCTCCTTTCCCTGGGACAGTGGTCAATGTGGTGGACAGGGAAAACCACTGCACGTGACCCTAAGAAGGATTTAAAAAATTACACCAAGTTCTTTCTTTCATTGCTTTCATTCTGCTGATTCACCAGACTGAAACAATTGTGTTTTTCTCTTTATTCCTGTTCCTATACTAACTACTAAATAATTTCTCAATTCCAAACTGTTTCACTACCATGCCCCAAAGAATTATAACTACATGGATTCACTCATTCCTTGATCTCTCCAAAGGCAACACAAGCTCCACGTAGCTTAGCAGATCACAACAAAGATTTCTGTGGTATGGGATGGTCAAACAATAAAAACTTGTCCTTATGAAACTGTCATTACTTTATTCCTCAAAGAAATGATTCAGTGATTCAAAATGCATGGACGGATGGGCCTTCTGATTATATTGTCTTCATCGAATCCACCCTGAAGCAAGAAAAGAAAAGCTAATGGATCATATAAAATGAAACAGTAAAGTCACATAAATGCAAGCAACATTTCTTTCCCTTTTAAGCCGTTAATGTTGAATATCATAATGTATCAGTTCACATTTTTGCTTTACTACATTCAGAATCAAGTCCCCTACCTTGCTTTGAACGAGGTTAAGTTGCTTTGCTTTTCAGGATGCTCATGGATTATCAAATGATCTATAGAAGATAAAGTAGGTTAGAATAAAAAATATATATTGAGTTGTAAATCCAGTATTTTGACCTAAATAGTGTGAATCTTTTTATAAGCAAAAATTTTAAAAGCTGTACATTTGAACAAAAAGGATTTCAGAGCATGATAGTATATATAAATTATTTTATATTTCCTTGAAGTAGTAAGATCAATGTAGTATATGTCTATGGATAGAAACTCCAAATGTTAATGTTAATACTCTTTTAAAAAGTGATTACAGAAAAAGTGGGGGGAAAAAAGTAGTACACTGTGATTTTCATATCAGGTTGCATTTTGTGCATGACATATGTTTATGCCTGTGCATGCATATTAATATGGCACTATGTAGTGCCAGAGCTTTGATGAGCATTCTCTCTTGAATGATGATATCCCTGTTTTTAAATCCATTGAAAATCAATCTCTAAATTTTGGTTGCAAGTTATGGTTCAACTTGTAAATAAATATCTCTTATTTCAGACTTTTCAGGAGATTGTGTCACTGTTGTAACTGTAAGCCAAGGCTGATCTTCAGATATTAATTTTTTTAAGGTTTTTCTTTTTAGTCCTTCTCACATTTTGTTAGTACAAAACCCATGCTCTGTAACTGATTTTATTGTAAGAGGGAAGCCATTCATGGGACAGCTGAAGTGTGATTCATTGAACAAAATATAGACAAAATCATATCCAGCCTTCACCAGGCAACCCCTTGGATACTTCATATTCCTTTCAGCAAACTGGATGCTTTTAGATAGCTTGAGTATCTGAATAATAAGATATAAGGTTTCTAAACAGGAATCTTCCACAGGACACCTTCCACCATCCCAGGTTGCCCCAAGCCCCAGTGTCCAGCCTGGCCTTGGACACTTCCAGGGATCCAGGGGCAGCCACAGCTTCTCTGGGCACCCTGTGCCAGGGCCTCCCCACCCTCACAGGGAAGAATTTTTTCCCAAGATCCAATCTAAACCTGTCCTCTTGTTTAAAGCCATTCACCCTTTTTGCTGTTACACCAAGTCACACTTGGGACTTGTCCCAAGTCCCTCTCCAGCTGTC
>VXBC01004083.1:134820-172278 GCA_013399945.1 Ploceus nigricollis | reverse complement strand
AGTAGTTAGATATGGTAAGTTAGAAAAGTAGGATGTAGTTTTAGTATCTCTCTTTAAATAGTATATTAACATATTATAATATAGATATAATAAAGAAATCAATCAGCCTTCTGAACTAGAGTCAGACATCATCATTTCTTCCCACCGGGTTCACCTGCATTTTTTACAATAAGGGTAAAAACCCCAAAATAATGCAAATAAGGTTGAGGTATTTTTTACTCATGTCTGTCAGTGGTAGATACATTTTGCACATACATTTTAAACTTGTTCAGAGATTCCAGTTTCAGTGCTTAGGTGTTATATCAGTCTTCTCAGACTTTGTTGCATTGCAGAAATAAGTCACAGTCAGCTGAATGACTGTGAGGGAGAATATTACATGAAATAATTCCAAAGGAGAATGTTAAACTTTGCATTTACAGATGCAAGCAAAGTGATGGTTTGATGAAATGGTATCAGTAGTACAGGAACCTCCAAGGGCCCCTTCAGCAGCCACAAAANTTTTTTTCCCAAGATCCAATCTAAACCTGTCCTCTTGTTTAAAGCCATTCACCCTTTTTGCTGTTACACAAAGTCACACTTGGGACTTGTCCCAAGTCCCTCTCCAGCTGTCCTGGAGCCCTTCAGGCACTGGAAGGGGCTCTAAGTTCTCTCTGGACCTTTCTCCTCTCCAGGCTGAACACCAGCAGCTGTCTCAGCCTGCCAGCCCCCTGCTACCATGGAAATGTGCATTTGAGTTCTGGAAGAAAATAGACGATTTGGTGATGCACCAGGATAAAAGCACACTCAGATAGGAGGACAGAGAATTATTACTGGTTGTGTTTCTTCCATTTGCATGGCCCACGTGAAAGGATGTGATGAACAATGAACATTCCAAAAGACTTCTTGTCACCTTAGGGAAATTATTTGCTTATATTGGGTTTAAATTCATGTACAGAAACAACAGATCAGCTCTTTCCATTGAGTGCATTTCTATTGTATGTTTTTAGTGCAGAACTGGTCTTTGTTTTGTGTTATTTTAGTGTCATTTCCTATACAATTCTCTGCTGACTGTGAACNACTGTGAGGGAGAATATTACATGAAATAATTCCAAAGGAGAATGTTAAACTTTGCATTTACAGATGCAAGCAAAGTGATGGTTTGATGAAATGGTATCAGTAGTACAGGAACCTCCAAGGGCCCCTTCAGCAGCCACAAAAGGGGCTTTGAAAAGACTGCAGTAATTGCCTGCAAAGAACTGTGTGATCATTAACTGTTAACCTGAAACTTCAGTAATGTTTTATTTTACCCATGAGTGCTTTTTTCTCTTTCAGAGGGAGCTCTGCTATATTGTAAATCTTCCCAGAAAAATCCCCTCAACCTTGCTGGTGCTGTGGTATGAAACTCCACCTGCTCTCTGGCCAAACGTTGCCTGGCCAGTTGCTGGCACCAGCAGAAAATAGTGGCATATAATCATCACTTATGCAATGTAATTGGAAGAATTGCCAAGAATAATATGGGGATTTTTTTTTGCTAAGTCATGAGGAGAAAAAAAAATAAGAAAACCAAACTGGAGATGATTTCTAAACCAAGTCTACCAAAACAAAACAAAACAAAAACCAACATCAACAAAAAAAGGCTTTTTAAGCTGTATTATACAATTATCCCCCACACCCTCAGATTTAGCATGCATTTATCACAATTTATAAGCAATGTGAAACTATAAGTTTGTGGTCTGGAAACTTTATTGCCAGGTTAGCAGGTGTATAGGCAGCACAAATACAGTCAATGCACACAGGGAAGCTGGAGTTGCTACAGGAGCTCTATTTCTCCCATCAACACTGATGGGTGTGGCAATTCTCTCCATTTTTACTTCAGGTCTAATTAGCTGAAATGGGTAACATATTTAGGTAATAGCACTGCCATTATCTCAGGAGCTGCCACATTTGCAGGAAATGTGATTATCTCCTGGTAAATGTGCTCTCTGTATCAGGGATAATTATGCCCTTGTAGGATGCAATATAATAATTTGGTTTTTAACCTAAAGATGACAAGCATGGGCTTTGCTGTCTCTTTGCAAAGGTTACAGCAGAAATTCAGATTCCTACACAAAAATGTCCACCAACACTGCCACGTTATTGAAAATGGGTAAATAAAGTAATCTTCAGTTGTCTTATTCTCTAAAAGGAGGAAGAAGGTTACTTAATAAAAAAGTTTGTGAGAAAGTGTAGATGAATTATTTGAACTTAGGTTTCACAAAAAGATGAAATATTAACCCAAATTTGGGGTTGAATTGATATCCAGGATGGGTATCCTGTGGGGTTTTTTTGGTTTTTTTCAGAGAGCTTAATCATAGGCAGTCATTTCATTAATCTTTTTCCTATGGGACAGAATATCTTTGTCCTCACCATTTCCTACACCAAATAATCAATATCCAGTGGTTTTTGATGCCTAAAAAGTGATAAAGCATAATTACACAAACAATTGAAATGGCAGCTGAGCTAAGGTTTGAAGTCTTCTCCTATTGCTTTGGGCTCTGAGTTCATGGGTTCTCAGAGATGGATGAGAGAGGGAAAAAAAAAAGGAAAAAGATGTAGGAAATAAAAATTTAATATTAATAAGATAGATTTAAACATGGACTCAGTAAGAATGGAGCAGAGACATTTTTGATTGCTACAATTAGCAGAATTATGGAGATGCATCTGTTTATCTCATGCCAGTCTCTGGGGGTAGCCTGGAAGTAGATGTTCTACTACAAACAAGACAGAACAGGAGTTAACATAAACCTTTTACTTGCTTTTCTGGCATTTTCCCATTGAAAATAAAGTGATTTGCACAAGCTGGAAATATTTTATAGTCTGAATTCACATCTCTGTCTGCAGTGAAAACCCTGTGGTTCTAAGGTCAGAAAGAACTTCTTGTACTGCTGCTCTCATACAATGTTCATATCAGTCACTGAGCCTTTCTCAGAAACTGGATGCAAGAACAAACAGAAATAATCTCATGAATATGCATTTCATAATTTATAATGCATATTTTAAAATAGAAATAGGGCCTAAGCTCCATGATCTTACCATTAGAACAGACTGAACAGGGGTGTGTGTATTTTATGTATATACATAAATGTGTTTGCGTGTGTGTTTAAATAGAATTTTGATTAAATTTTCCAATATCAACAGAAAAACAATGTCTTCTAATTAAATTTACAAAACTCCACAAACCAATCTGTAGCTTTCTAGTCTCTATTTGCAACAATACAGCTGAAAAATTGTTAGAATTAATACACATAAAGAAGCTACAGGTCATGCTAGGTGATAGGTTATAGAATATCTAAAGCAATAGAATTAAGATTTAAAAAAACCCTTTTTATTTCTTTTTAAACTATTCAGCTAGTTAGTGATGAAGCCTGTGGAGAAACAGAAAATAATTTTGTGATTCAGTTACCCAGAATTAGGCTGAATAAAGCTTCTTAAACAATGCTATAGAGAACAATTCCACACTAATGGCCATGAACTTAGATGATCTCAGATTATCTTTTCCAAAGCTGATTCTTATGGGGCTACTTTTTTAGCTGACATATCCATTAACAGCTTATAAAGGAGAAATAAAGAGAGTGAGTACAAAGGCTGTTAATCAAAGAAGTTTCCCCTAATTGGTCAAGGGACCTTTTTACACTTATACATCCATTAGAATCTCTACCACCTTGATCACAGTGTTATGTTACATATTTTCCTTAATATAAATGATTTATGTGTTATGTGTTTATGCATTAGATAGAAAGTTTGAAAAAAGAAAAATACAATGTAGAAGATGTTTAATTTGTCGTATACTTTAATGCAATGAGTTTTTTTTAAATTGTCAGTGCCTTTTTGGTCCAGTAGGTTTTATTGTGTGATCAGCAAAGTGACTTTGGAATTAGACCCAAAGCACAGCCCTCACCTGCAGCCAAGGCAAACATGTGCAGCTGGGATCCCACTTGGAACTTCAATAGTCCACACAATATTAACAGCCACCATAAGCAAGGTGATCTGGGTTTTATCCCCTCTGCTGCAGTGGAAGAGGAGGCATCTCAGGTGTGAAAAGTAACTGCAGCTATAAAGTCCTAAATGGCTGCAGATGTGCTGCAATGTACAGCAGTTTCATGGCATGTTGGAAATTAAAAAGTTAGAACAAATCACGGTGTGACCCCCAAAAGAGAACTCCCAAAAACCACCAAGGGCTGGTCCCAGGAGCCATTGCTCACCAGATATTGCTCTGTAGCCACAGAGTATTGCCACAGGAGCATTGTGGTCTCTGCCCTGTTGAACACTGCTGCTGCTGTGGCTTCTCCAAACTTTTCTGTGTTGTCCTTGGAAGGCATTCTCTTGTCCTCATCAATAAATCAAATCACAATGAGAGCTGATGAAGGCAGAGTCTTTGTTCAGTGAAATACGAGTGCCACTTCTGGTGTTCACTCAGTAAAAGCACGGTTGGTTACACATTGCAGAGGATGGTTTGGGTAGGGACTGCCAGGAGGCCAAGTCATCATCATCTCTCCCCAGTGGGATGTTCCCCAGCTTGTCTCGAGGCTGATAAATGTATCCCAAATTACTTGATTCCTGTGAAGCAAGTGAGCTGCAAAATCAGAATGAAGACAAGGGATAAATGTGATCTCTAGTGCATCAAAGGGTTATAAAAATTGCAGACCAAGGTTTTCCATTGTGCTTAGAGTGTGCTTCATTTAAATTAACACTGCATGGACTTCAGGTCTCATCTGTTTGCTAAAGAATTTGCAGGGTTCCTTCCCACTGCCATTGCTTTTATTCATACTAATTGCTTTTATTCCAGCTGCCAGCCACTCCAGGGTCTGCTCTAGCAACTGCGAATCCCAGATACCCAGCTGAGCACTCATCAATTGAACTAAAGAATAAAAGTCAAAACAGTAATATTTTCTCACTGTATTACAGCTGACATAACAAACAGCCATGTTCATCATAGAATCATCATAGAATGGCCTGGTTTGGAAGAACTCTGAAAGCCCATCCAGTTCCAACCTCTCTGTCATGATCAAGGACACCTTCCACTATCCCAGGCTGTTCCAGGCCTCATCCAGCCTGGCCTGGAACACTTGCAGGGATCCAGGGGCAGCCACAGCTTCTCTGGGCACCCTGTGCCTGGGCCTCCCCAATCTCACAGTAAGGATGTTCTTCAATCCTTACTCATATTCAGGTGTAAATGACATAACAGCTTGAGTCCTTACATGGTACAGACTGGATAAATTGGTCCTGTTGTCATTTTCCTGCCTTGCGTCTATCCAGAGCCTGTGTCTCCATCATGATGTCAAATCTGTCATTCTGCAGAGGAGAAAACTCCCATCTGTGTGACACTGCAGGAAACCTCTGCTGAAGAGCACACAGGTCACTCAGTCCTGTGCAAAGCATTGTCTGAAAACTCTTTCTCATTTTTACAAATTTACAAATTTTAACAACAGTTATAAAATAAAAAACACCTTGTAAAGAGATAAGCAAATAAAGCAAATGCCTATCAGGAAGAGAGAAAATAATATTTAGATTCTATTGTTTGTGACTTGTACAAATTTAAACAAAGTGGTCAGCAAAGTGGTGTTTTTCTGTTTTCTGTTCCTGCATGCTTCATTTTGACGTTCTCACAAAAGAAACTTCACCACTGAAAGGACATCAAAAACTTAAGAAAGAGTAGGCAGTCACTTCTATCTGTATTTGTGCCACAAAATACAAAATAATTTTATGAGATAGTGAATAATAAATTCTCCTTAGCTCTTCTGATATGGAAGCCACATTTTCTGGGTACAGAGTGTATTTAGCTATAGAAAAATGACACCAGGTATAATTCACTCAAGAAGCTGAAAATGGCAAGGCAGCATGAGTCATCTTATTCAAAGTAGCAAAAGAGAAGGGTTGTGTTCTTTGACAAAACAAAATTGGACCTAAACCATGGAGTGTGTATTGCCCATTATTTGAAATTGCCAGTGAGAGCCCTGTGATTCCAAAGCAGATTGGACATTGTCCACAGTTGTCTTCCATTGTCTATGGGAGATGATAAGAAGCAGACAGTAGCTCATTTTAGCCATCCTGCCAAAATCAATAGTATTTTAGAGAGCTTCAGTGAGAAACAACTTGTCATGCCAGCAACTGAAGCAGTGAGTGCCAGAGAAATTAAACTCTTCTTTTTACAGGCTTGAGCGTAATTTAAGGGAATGTGAAGGAGGTATTCCGTGAGCTTTGCAGCCCTAATAGGGATTGAAGTTACCTCTCTGCAGTCTCCTGTTCTGCAAAACTGCCCTCAAGGTCAGCAAAACTTCTGTCTGAGTAAAGGGCTGGAATAAGAAGTGTGTCTAAACCTGAGCAGAGTGGTTTGAGCACCTTCCTTTGGAAAGCTGATCACAGACACTCAGTGTGAGCTCAAGCAGCCCCTTTGTTTTGAAGTCAAGAGAAGTCTTCACCCCACCAGAGCCATTCTCAGGTGTGTGTGCTCCAAGGATGTTTGAAAGTTGACATCTGTGAGCCCTTGAAACTTAACCATTTCCAGCATGCATTAGACTTGTGGATACTTATGTACCTGTCCACCTTGTCTCACCCCTTCTTTACCCAGCAGCGCTCCTCTCCACCTGCTGGAATGCAGAGGGGAGCCTGGGGCAGGATCCAGCACCATCACAAGCAAATGTTTTTCCTTCAAGGGGTCAATTCCCTACTGAAAAAAAATCAAAGTACACAAAAATATGAACTCCCTTAAATCTCCTTCTCTAAGGCCATTACACTTTTGAAACAGCTTCACATTCCCAGTAAACAGTCCCAGTGCCTAAAGGGGCTGCAAGAGAGCTGGAGAGGGACTTGGGACAAGGGCCTGGAGTGACAAGACAGGGGGGAATGGCTTCAAACTGACAGAGGGCACAGTTAGATCAGACATTAGGAAGAAATTCTTCCCTGTGAGGATGGGCAGGCCCTGGCACAGGGTGCCCAGAGAAGCTGTGGCTGCCCCTGGATCCCTGGAAGTGTCCAAGGCCAAGCTGGACTGAGCTCTGATAAACCTGTGATAGTGGAAGATGTCTCTGTCCAAACCACTCTATGATTCTATGAAATCACCTGCAATTATTGAAGGGCTGTGTGATTAGCTTAGTTGCCAAGACCAATATTTGCCTTTCAGGACTAAGATTGAGCTGTTTTGCCTCAAGTTGCTAAAAGAGTAAAATTACAGAAACCCTAGAAGTGAAACATTTAAAAAAAGTATAGGTTCTTATTTTTGCCCTGAGGGAAAATGATCCATAACAAAGCACAAACCTTAGATTTGGTGATTTCTAGCCATAAACCCCCCTCAGAGAGTTTACAAGGTCTCCCAGCCCAGTACCTGCAATAACTATGGCTCTGAAACATGGGACTGTACCTCCCACTATCCCCACCACCCACTCTTCAGAGAAGAAGAGGAAGAAGAATTTATATTCAGCTTTTCGCATAAGCAGAGGTTTTGTCACAGAAGGGGCCCAGTGTACTGATAAATTTCTCAAAAATCACACATTTGCTTTGTTTCAGCATTCTTGCTTCCCTTGTATCTCTGTTGACTGACGCATCCTGTATCAGTCTCCAGTTGCCCTTCCATTGTGACTCTAAGTAAAACAATAAAACATAAATGTAAAAATACAGAGCTGACTAACTCTTAAGGTCTGGGATTGGAAAGAAGACCATCATGGCATGACTCAGCACCTGAACATTTCTTTTTCCTCATAATTCTTTAGGTGAAAACACTTTCAGTGAGTAAATATTACTAGGTTCAAGTGTGATTTAATTTGTCATGGTAAGTGGGATTTGTTCTTCATTCTCTTAATAATTTAAGATTGGAAAGATTTATCTCTGAGTGTAAAGAAGTAAAAATGTTCAAAACCCACTTTGCCTTATTTTCTGAGGCATTCATAAATGACAACTAACATGTTTAAAATCATCCACCATGATAACAATAACAATAAAGCCTAATGTTGTGAGGCTTTGGAAAATGTAATTTTCTTAGAGAACAACAATGCCACACCTGGTTTGCCCAGTTATTTTGGGGGGAAGGGATTTTTAGCAGCCTGAATAANTATAAATTTTATTTTATAATATAATAATCAAAATTTAAATGTTACAGTGTAAAAATAATCTAATGAAATTCTATTTTTTGTCATATGGGACTTTATTATACAGCTTTTGAATTTACTTCTGCACCTTGCAGGAGGCAATGAATCAGTGTGTCCCAATAACAGCAGCTATTCAGTCAAATACATTGTGGCTTCATGACTTCAGAATACTAATTTTGACCACTACTTTTAAAGTGTCAGATCTCAGATTGATTATTTTCCCAATGTTTATTTTCAGAGCCCTTTTTTTTAGACAGCCCTGAATATAAATATAGGTATGGCAGAAACTCAGCACAAACTGTACTAGAAAATCATTTATCTTTGCTTGTTGAAATAGTTTTTGTAGGTATCGATTCACACTCAGTATTTTCCATGCAGACTCCTTTTAATGCAGCTACTTCAACAGTAGGCAATAAATAAAGTGTGTCCTTATTGGAATAATTTGCTTCTTTTTTTAGATCAGTAGTCTATTTAAAATGGAGTTTGTCAGGCTTAGATCTCATTGCCTATTTGTTCTTTCATGGTAAAAAGAAAGAAATAATAGGTAAGTAGGGGAATACATAAAATTTGCGAAGCTTCACTTCTTTGCTCCACAAAAGAAAGCCAAGATTCTTGCTGTCATTATGCCCTCACTGTGCCTTGTTAGAAGACCAGCTGAAAAAAATGCTGGATGCACATTGGACATTTAAAACAGACTAGCCCTGGTGTGAATGCAGCAGCTGCATGGATTTGTGTGTGATACACAGTGCTGGTGCTGCAGTGGATTTTAAAATGGAAGTTTCAAAAGCTCTCAGCCAAGTCCTGGTAGATCTCAAACTTTGTTGAGACCTTTCACTGCTCAGGTGAACAAGTAACTTAATGCCTTCATATCATTTCTTCTCAGCCTGACCTCCACTTTAGGGATGTCATTTTTCTTAAAGGGTGAGAATGGAATTGCAGTGAAACATTCATTTGATATCTGACAGTTCTGATGAATATTTTTAAGGAGAATATATATCCCTTCCTAATTCCCAATGTTATCTAATGTTAAACAAGGGAAAATACCTTCTCTCTGATAAAGTTATAACCTCTGAGCACTGAAACACAAGGATTAACAGGCTGCTTAACATTGCCCTATCTCATGGAACTGAAAAATCAGGGTTTAGCCAGACATGTGTGTGAATTTCTTAAAAAAAAAAAAAAAAAAAGAGAAATTAATTATTTTTTCTAAAAACAGTCTGTTGTGGTGAATTCAAAGAGTTAATGATACCAAGTGTGGTAGCAGTTCTATATGAGGCTTGCTTTATGCTCTCTTGTTTATTTTGGGATTAGCTATTGCCTAAGAGTGCAGTAAGCTGTGTGTAAGCTGGGCAAAGTATAATATTTAATTTACTGCTGCTCCAGAAAGCATTATTTTTTGTGCTTCTAAATGTTAGCTTTGACTCTTGGGACTTTTGACCTTCCCTAGGGTTGCCTTAATACCCGTCCCAGGCACTGGCCAACACACAGATCTGCTTTTCCCAACTTCATGTAAGGCAATGAAGCAAAACAAAAAGGGATTATTGGGCATCAGCCTGTACAGTCCAGCTTTACACAGAGTGCTCTCCTGCACTCCAGAACATTAAAAATATTCCCACTTCAAGGCAATATGTATAAAATCACACTCCAGATCCCAATCCTAAGGCTTTCTCAGAGTTCCAGTGCTTGCTTACACCTTGATAGCACATTTCTACACTTCTGCCATCAAAATCACATTTTCAAACCTTACTTTTTTCTTGCATGGAACAGTGCATGTCACTTAGGCATTGTTGAAACTACAGAAGTTTTAGGGATTTGTTTGGTTTCTAGGCAACTAATTAGTTTTAAAGAAGTATATTGTTTCTAGGCAACAAATTCCTATTAACTTTGAGGGCAATTGGTTTTTCTTATGAAAAATCATAGACAGGCATAGTTATCTGAAAAGGGAAATAATATCTTCAAGGTATTTAGAGGTATTTAAAATACATTGCTTTGTTGAAACCTAAACATTTCAAAATACTGAATATTGCTTGAAGGATTGTTTTTATTCAGCTGAGGAGTAAAAAACAAAATTCAAAACCTTGAAAAATGTTGAAAGCTTCAGTGAGTACGAATTCCTTAAAACACCAGCTGTGGTTTTCTTGGAGAAAAAATAGCTGATAATCTGTTACTGATTCACACAAATAGTGTTTGCACACTCTCATCATGTCTCCAGTAAAACTTGGTCAGTCTTCCTTCTGTACCCCTGCCAGAGGTGTGTGGGGAGTGGTGAAAATAGATCCTAAAAGATACAGTAAAGAGGGAGTTTTGTCATTGGGATGGATTAAAGGTTTTGACTAAATAAATTACATTGCTGAAAGGAGTTTTAAACTGTACATCATCAAAACCATTTATTTGACAGTCCAAGTCATCGTACGTGTCAAGGTGCAGGTCTGCAGGATAGATTTAGATATTCCCACAAAATCCCTTCCCTTTGCAGGAGGGACAGCTCCCAGAGACTCTGGTGAAGATACACAACTGTGCAGAACCATGGAGGTGTTTACAGGTGAGGAGATAAGGACTTTTCTCAATACCTCTGAGGACAAAGTTATCAGGCAGATTTCTTCTCAGATCATTGGAGACAAAGGATTTATTTTCACAGCTCTTTCTGCTACTACCCTGGCAATCTGTATTATATTGGGTTGAGATTAGGAGCAGGACCCAATCATAGAATCACAGAACAATTTGGGTTGGAAGGGACCATGCTCATAACCATGTTTGAACAGAAGCATTTGTGGAAATGTCAAATGGATCAGACAGAATGGAATTTCATCATGTGTTCACAGTCCACATGGAAAAAGTGAGAGAAATGCAGTTCAGAATGAAATGAGTGGGGCCTGCAGGGAGGCTGGAGAGGGACTTTGTATAAGGGCAGGCAGTGATAGGAGAAGGGGGAATGGATACAAACTGAAGGAGAGAAGATCTAGATTGGATGTTAGGAAGAAATTCTTCCCAGTGAGGGTGGGGAGGCCCTGGTACAGGGTGCCCAGAGAAGCTGTGGCTGCCCCTGGATCCCTGGAAGTGTCCAAGGGCAGGTTGGACACTGGGGCTTGGGGCAACCTGGGATAGTGGAAGGTGTCGATGTCCATGGGAGCATCAATAAGAGGGTCTTTGAAGCCTTTCAACCTGAGCAATTCTGTGATTCTATGAAGTGAGGCATGTTGGGATCTTGACCATCAGAAAAATAAAGAAAAAAACAAAGCAGTCTTTTAACAAATGAATTTAGACTCATTGCTTACACACTGTGGCTTGTCTTTCAAAATACTTGAAATTTTATTATGACAATCAGTGATGGAGATTTGCCATAAGCTGTCAGAATTGACTTAATAACCTTCATTTCACAAGACTTCAATGATCTCAGTATGGGTAATCTACAAGCAAACAAATGTGGCATTTCATATATTGTTAGAACTTGACAATTTGCCAGAAGAAACTAATTAAATAGAACTCAATTATTTCTTTAAATAGAGAAGCTCTGTCAAGATCCATCACTGAAGAACTCCACTATTAGTTATTTTTATTATTAATATTTTCCTCCAGCTTTTCAAAAATTCAGCTTCACCGATAGTTTCTGATCAAAAGTTTTGGCATTTTATTTATAAGAAGAATGAAAGAAAACAGAACAGAGCAAGTTGCAAGAATAGATAAGGAAGAAATAGATGTGCTCCTCCAAGCCCAACATCCAGCACTAGGTGTTTACTATGTTAAGTATTAAGAGACATAAATGTCTTTATTAACATTATTAACACCATTTGCAGAGTTTACAGGAGAAAAAAATACTCTGGCAGGGACTTTTTACCTAATTTCCTTGAGAAATGAGGTTCATGAGTTCATTCTTTCTTTATTAGTCCCTCTGGCACTTCTGCTCCCATTCATGTTGAACACGTTTTCCAGTTCCAACAAAGAATCCACAAAAGATGACAACACCTTATGAACACCTGAACAAAGTTAAAGTTTTAACAGCTACATCTGTGGTTGCATTGCTGTGGAGCAGACTTGTCCCATCATGGACTGCAAAGACCAAGGCAGAGACAGACCTAAGCACTGCTGGTGGGATGAAATTCAGCTCAGGGGGACAAGGGACTTCTTTTCACAACTCTTTCAGCTCCTGTCCTGGCAATCTGCATTATCCGGGTTTGAGTTTAAGAGCAGGACCCAATCACAGAACAATTTGGGTTGGAAGAGACCTTGAAGATCACCTCATTCCACCCCCTGCCACGGGCAGGGACACCTTCCACTATCCCAGGTTGCTCCAAGCCCTGTCCAACCTGGCCTTGGACACTTCCAGGGATCCAGGGGCAGCCACAGCTCCTCTGGGCACCCTGTGGAAGGGCCTCACCACCCTCACTCTCAAGAATTTCTTCCCAATATTTCATCTATCCAATGACAATGCATGCATATCCTGTGCAAAGCAATCTGGTGGCTTTCAGATTTTTACAATTTAGGTGGAATCAGGCATTTCTGCTTAATTTTTAAGAATTTAAGAAAAGATCAAGCTACACTAAAAGCAATATACTTAACTCATAAACTGCACTTTTACTCAGCTAATTAATGCTTCATTAATGAAGTAATCAAATAAAAGTCATAAAGACTAAATCCATAAATCAATGTTTATAAACTTTTAATTAATCAGAATCATAAAGAAATTACTATGTTGAATTTTCATTTAATACTAAAAATTGTTCAATTTTTAGCCTTTTCTTGGCATTATTTGGAGTGCCTGGCTTCTTTTTATCTGAGACTCAGAGTTCATCCTGTCCTAGTTGGTGTCTTCACAATTACGGGTCAGTTGCAAAAAAAAAAAAAAGAAAAAAAATTAAATGTCTAAAGCAGTTTGGAATTCTGCATAAAAGAACAATTAGGAAAAAATTGGTCTGCAGTCACTAGATGCCTTGAAATTTTCCTTGTCTTGAGGAAGAAAGTAGATTTAGCATGATCCCACTGGAAGGTTTGGGCTTTCTTGTTGCCTGTTGATGTAATGCATCAATGCCATACATCCATTGCAAGCTACATCCATGAAAATATTGCATGTGCTGACCAGGAATGCCCTGGCATCTGTACAAGGTCAGGCCTGACAGACTAAAATTTCCTGTTCTTTAACATTTACATCATCTAAAAATAGGTAGATAACTGGCTTTTATTTTTAAAGGAAGTTACTAGTGGTGTCACTTCACTTTTCCACGAAGCCTCTTGTTAAAAACTTCAACCAAAAAACATTGGTATAAGGTTAGGACACTTTTGGTTTAAACCCCACACCTTTCATATGAATTCAGTCCTGGTCAAACTAATTACTTGATTTAAGTGAAAAGAACCTTATCTCTGTTAAAGGTAGGACAGGGTAGCAAAAGGATTGAGAAATTCACAGGATGAAAAAACAGGTGAAGGAAGAAACATCTTGTTAAAATCTTCTTTGCGACCCAGGCACATTCACAATGTAGCAACCTATATTTGTCTTAAATTGTGAAAAGTGGGGAAAAGATGAGGAGGTGGGATCAGCATGCCTCTGTTGTGTGAGTTCATCCATTTTTTTTTACCTTGTGTATTCCTGTTGACTTTGATTTGCTTTTCTTTTTTTCATGTTCTATTGAAACCAAGCTTACAGACCTGATATGTCTTTTTAAAAATGTCGAGACTATATTTCTGAAAAAAAGGAAACATGAAAAGGATGGACTTTGCCTCTTATTTTCAACCAATTATTTTTATATAAAAACCAACCCTAACACCCAACAAAACACAAGAATGTTGAATTAGCTAATGAAGTGCTTTTCTCTATTTAAACACAGTTACTTTGCACATTTGACTTTTTTTTAGCAAATCTTTGTTACTAGCTAAAGAATCCATTCATTTGCTTATAAAATTATCATAGGCCAAACAAATCTTAATTGTAGAATAAACTTATTAATTTCATTTTTTTTTTAATACATGGGAGAAATATCTGCAGCATTTAAAGAAACATCACAATTTCTGTAGTTTGGTGTTTGTATGTTGCTGGCCAAATTGCATGAGGCAGTTACTTTATGTTTTAATTTTTCTTAAACCCTGGAAATGTGCTTCATGGATTGAAAACTCATTTGAATTTGGCCAAATTGCATGAGGCAGTTACTTTATGTTTTAATTTTTCTTAAACCCTGGAAATGTGCTTCATGGATTGAAAACTCATTTGAATTTGGCCAAATTGCATGAGGCAGTTACTTTATGTTTTAATTTTTCTTAAACCCTGGAAATGTGCTTCATGGATTGAAAACTCATTTGAATACAGGAAAGAATCCTTGCATAGAAATGAGTCGGTCAATCCCTTCCACAGCACCAGCTCACAAATATGTGTGGATAATAGAAAGATCCTTCTTAAATTCTTAGTGCCAGCAGAAACAAAAAACACCCAGGCTAAGCCATTATTAAGATATAAATAGGCTTGTAAACAACTTAATTGCATAAAAGAGTTGGTTTCCTTGGGACTACAGCAATTTGCATAATGAACTGCAGCAGTAGCCCTTCAATATTCTCTGTTGACATCAAGGGAGGTTGTCAGCTCTTGCAAAGCTAGGCAACATTTGCTTGCAATCCTTCTATTCAGGGGAGGAGCCCTGAAAAGGGGAAGTGTGTGTCTGGGGGGCAGGGGCTGTGGAATTTTTCCACACATCTGGTTTTAGGATGGTAAGTGGTAAACAATTCATGCTCCTCTCAAATAATATCTTGGTAAGAATGATTATCTCTCTTACTAAAACTCAGATGTCACAAAGAACCTCTCCATCTACCAGGTCTATTTTTCTCCTAGCCATGCCTGAAACAATGGCTTAGACCTGAAGGTTTCCCTTTTTTAAAGCATCATCTGCTAAAGAGCCTTTTCATTTACAGTTGTAACTGTGGGTTTGTCCTGTTCAAGGGAATGGATATTATTCCATGATTTAGTCATCTACACATAAGTGTTTAGCTCCATTTTGGATAATCCAAGGATGATCAAGACATGGGAATGAGACTCGAAGATAAAGAGTCACAGAATTGGAAGGAGGTCTCTGGCCTGATGCCCTGGCTCAGAACCAGGTCATGAATCCAGATCAGGTTGTTTAAAGCTTTATCCATTCTGATCTTGAAAATCACAAAGTGTTTTAATCCCACAACCTTCCTGGGCAACCTCTTACCCTGCTTCATTGTACCTCAGCTCTCACGTTTTGAAGGAGAAGCTGAAAGTCAGAAAATTATATCCTACAGATATTATAAACCATGAGATGCACTAAAATATCTGAAAATGTTAATAAGGAAGTAACCATGGTGTTATTGTGAAGATTTCACCTAATGAGACAGAGGGACTAAAATTGCAAGGCTGTTCAATTTATCTTTCATCAGCAGACTTACTTGCAAAACCTACATATCCCAGATGCTTGAATTTTACAAAATTTTAGTCTAGCTTTATGAAATGCTGGCAGTAAATAGGAAAAAAATCCTCTTAAAAATAAAAAAAAAAAATTAAAATTCAATCTTGATAATAGATTAGTAAAACCACATACATATTGATATAATACATATATTGTTATGTTACCTTGTAAATTTAGTTCTCAAGACTCAAAAATAATCTTGGAGTGTTCCATAATTTGGGAGCACTTTTGTTTGTCGTTATGTTTGGTCGGTTTGGTTTAATTTGATTTCCTTGGGGATTTTTTAATCCCAGAATTAATACGGGTTAAAAAAAAAAACAAAAACAAAAAAAAACCAACTTTATCAGGTTAGAATGTTTTACAAATAAAAATGTTCCCAGAATTTTAAATCTTTTTTAGCCATATTTCAGTGCATCTCACTGTACCAAAGACCCCACCTTGACTAACCAGGATTCTCTGGCCTGGGATTCAGCATCAGCAATATAATTGTAGTAAATGAAAATATTTACTGAATATTTTTTCTTTAGACATCAGTGTGAACCTTGGATTCCTATATTCCTATCTAAGTATGTCTCTTGGATGGATGGCAGAAAGGGGATTTAGGGGAGGATTAAGGATAAGTCCTCTTCAAATATATTTTTACATGCAGCCTTGGGAAACTCATCCATGAAAAAACACACACAAGAGTTATGAGAGACACCATTGACTGCAACCCTCATTGCCTTGGTACTTTTTGCCTACCTCTTTTCCATCAGTTTTCCTTTTGTTCAGAAATATTAATTCTGCTTTCATTTTCTCTTTATAAACTCGAACAGTGAAAAATGATTGATGTAGTGTTGGGGTTTTTTTTGGTCCTTGAATGGCCCTTAATGCTTAATCTGGACAATGTCTAGCAAGAGTGGTAAATGCTGAAATGATGTTACCTGGATGTCAAGGGCCAGAATCCTTCCTAGGATGTGTAAAATATTCACAGCAGATGCATGGGCCAACAATTTGTTGATGCAGCACATACAATAGTTTTGGGAGCTTTGAGCAAGGGCTTAAGGGTGATGACTGCATTAGCACTGCACATTTCAATTTCACTGTTGTCCTGATACATTTTATTCAATTTCTCAGAATGAATAATGTCATTAACACTGAATTTCTTCCAAAGGAACAACACAAACATATCAACTAAATTCATTTTGAATCCATTTCCCTTCCTACTGTCAGCCAGCAGTCTTGGTCAGACACTTTGGAAGATTATTTCCTGGGCAGAAAAAGAATGAGAAATGCTATTCTGTCTAAAATTATGTTGCATATAATATTTCTGAAGGATTATAAAATTCATGCTCACAATAGTGGCTGATTGCTCCTTGTATTTTCATTACTTTTCCCTATTTTGATCTATTCATGCTGGCATTGGAGGGAGATTTAAGAATTTTATTTCTGTGTGGCTGTAGGAAGTTAGATAACTACTTTTTCAGCTTGCAGAAAACTATTACCTGCTCTCATTGTCTTCTTAAAAATATGCATTTATACACAACTGCTTTGCTCATGGAAAAGATAGGAGCAATGTTCATGAGATTAAAGGTTCACACTGCAGTCATGTCTCTCCCTGGCTGCAGCTGAGTTATGTGAGGAAGCTGCTGCTTTATTCTGTCCCCAGCTGCTCCTCACTGTGTCAGGGATTTCTGCACCTTCCAGTTTCCAGCACACTGACTTCTGTGCTGCCTCCCTAGGCAAGTTCAAGCCCTATAATCAAAATTATATAGTCTATTTTCAATGAAGATGCTTTCCAAAACATCTTTCACCTATCTGATAACAGAGTTACTGTGTGTGTGGATGTGCTGGAACACCTGGAGGAACCTTTTGGAGGAAGAAGGGAGAGAGGCTGAGGAGTCACGTGAAGCAGGGTAGAGCAGAACACAGGCATGCAGAACTTCCAGCTAAAACAGCAACATCCCAAATCTTGGTTCCAATTACTCCAGCTTCCTCCACTAGAAGAAATTTACACCCCAGAGGGGGAAAATCTCTTGCTGTGAGAGGACCTTGGAACAACCCCAAGAAAACCCTGAGTCCTGTGTGTGAGCTTGAGAGGTGGAAGATAATGAACACCTGTTTCTTTCATGTTCAGTTTCCCTTTATAGGTGGCAGGTTCCTTTTGCTTCTATGCCATTAAAGAATTTAAGCTGATTCATTGTTTTTCCTGCAGACTTGTCCAGGATAATGACAGTGATGGTGATGGAAGTCTTCAGTGGAAGAGATTAATGGCATTCCCACTGGGTCTTTAAGAGGCAGAGGCTGGGCTTTTGTAAAGGGATAATATCAATTTGTGACCAATTTTGTCTTCTCAGTTCTCAGTCTTGGTAGTGGAACCTGCCTTTGGTGTAAGCCTGCTGCTTTACATAAGCAGTAAATTCAGTCAACTTTTTAACGGTATTTTCTATCGATAATAAAATACTACATTCTGTAGTAAAAATAAAATACTGTCCTCACTAAAATATAAAAGAGATAATTTCGAATAAAAAAGCATTTTCAGGCTGGTTGAAAGCTAGTAAAGCTGATTTTGTTAAATTTTAAATTGTTCCTTTTTTGCTTGCCTCCATTTAAATAGTGTTTCTGTAATTACCACATCATAGCAATTGTTAAAAGAGAGGGAAATAAAATGGTTTAACTACATCTCTCTTTTCATAATATTAAAGCTATTTAATAAGAAAATTTATGTATATTCTTCTCCAGGAGAAAAAAAAATTGAAATACAGCTTATATAGGTATTGCAGAGATAACCATAGCATACCATTATTAAATGTGTCATTATACAAAAGCTGCATGCAGAACAAAATAAAATGAGATCAATATGACACCTTTTAATTTTTCTGTGTGGGATTAAGAATCTATGAGCAGGTTTTAACAGATACCACATTCCACTGCTCACAGCCCTGCTGAGCGCCTTGATAACACATTGCCCTCTCTAGGACTGGGTGCAACCTCAATCCAAGGAGAATTGTAATGGTGGGGAGTCTGCTAATCCATAGGAACAGCTCCCAGATCCATGCCTAAATTTCTGTTGACTTTGCAGTCAGAGCTCACTGTTTCTGAAAGATTTTCTGGAAGTTTGTATTGATCTGACTCTTGTAAAATCTTGAGCAGTGTTACAAAAAAACTGAATAGCATCTTTGACTATTGTGGGAAGTTATTACCTAACTTTTGCTCTGGAGGTTTTTTCCTTAAATTCATACCTTTATATAAGCAGCCTCATCAAAGTTAGAATTTTTCATAGGTACAAAACAGCACAAAATTGGCAGTTGTGTTGTGAGTGATGGAGATAGAGGGGTGAGAATTCATAGCAAGAAGTAATTTTCCCATTTGTATTTACCAAAATAAGTTTAATTTGTGCCTTTGTTGAATTTCTGGGAAGGATACTTTACAAAAATTGGTTTTCCTAGCACTTTGTTTAACTGTGGGTTTCATTTTTTTTAGTTGGGTTATTTGACACATTTGGAGATTTTGGTGTCCATGGAATATTCACAACATCCACTGAAGAAAAAGTGAGCACTGCAGAAGCTCAAAATCTCTGATAAAAGAGGCTGAAGAAACCCCAAATATTGGTTAAAGTTACAAAAATTGCTTTAATTCCAGCACCTGTGAGCTCCTGGTTTTGTCACTACAAATCTGTTACTGTTGTCAACCAATAGTTTTAGTGGATAACAATTGTGCTGCTACTAAAAATAGTGTGTGAAGAACTTTTAAGTTAAAATTCTTCTGATGTAAAATGGATATATTTATGTGACAGTGTTAAGAGTGATGGTACTAATGAAAGAATAGCAAATATTAATATTATTTGCTGATAATATTAATATTATTTGCTACAAATAGCAAAGCATTTTTTTTCTGTGAAGTTACAAGTCAAATGTTCTTAATTTGTAATCAAAATTATGAAGAGAGCTAAGGGAAAAACTTCTCACACAGTATCAAAAACATCAGGAATATAGTAACTTAGAGAAACTAATACTAATTGTTAAAGGTTAATAACTAATTGTTAAGGGTTATTTAATTAAAATATTAAAGAAAATAGGAGGAAAAATGGAACATTATGAGCAGGTTACCAAGGAAACCAGTTCAAATTGAAGTCCACAATTTTAGCCTTTAGCATTTGGAGACACAAACACAGACATAGAGAGACACACACCCCTAATTTTAGTGTCTGCAGTTATTTTTACATTCTGCCAAAAGCTGGAGACATCAAGGATTGATTTCATAAATCAATTTATATTGCTTGAAATGTACTTTTGACATTATATTAAACCACATCAATACAAATTCATTAGATTGGATAAATGGATCATTTAGCTGTTCCACTAAAGTTTGTAATCTTTTATTTCTTTATAATCAATGCAAACACTACAAGAAGTAATTTTCTTCATGGTTGTATCTTCAATACACAAATGTACAGATAACTAATGGAAATCCTGGTGTCTCTGCAGCAAAATGACACGATAGATACTTCATCCATACAGTTCCCAAAAGGAATTTTAGCCAGGAATTGTTTGATGGCATCTTGATGGTGAGGGATAATATCATGTTACAGGGTAAAACCATGGCAAGAAAAAAAGAGGGAATATTTCTTAGCTCCCTGCTCTTGCACTTATTTTTGCTAATGTAACCTTCTTTATAAGCCCAGGCAGCATTTAAGTCTCATTTAAGCACAGTATTATTTGCCTGCCTATTTCTGGAGATCCTTGATGTAAAAAAAAATACCTTGGAAAGAGGTCCCAGAACTTTAAAGGCTATTTTAAAGTGCTGAAAAACATCATGGCAAAACCAGCCAGAAACCTCAGGGTCACAAAGGTGAGGGGAAAGGCACTTCTGTGCCATTTTAAGTAAAAGAAAAATGAAATAAAAGGAAAGAAATAAGGAGAGGGAGGAAG
Source organism: Ploceus nigricollis (assembly GCA_013399945.1). Taxonomy (NCBI): domain Eukaryota; kingdom Metazoa; phylum Chordata; class Aves; order Passeriformes; family Ploceidae; genus Ploceus; species Ploceus nigricollis. Next base: position 151,860 of record VXBC01004083.1, on the reverse strand, counting down.
TGAAAGAAGGAGGAGCCTCATGTCCTTACTTCCAGAAGGGAATGAAACAAAAACTGAATCCAAACTGTGGACAGATGGTCTCAGGATGTTGTGGGAGCAGAGAGCCCTGGGAACATTTTCCACAGAATCATAAAATCACAGAATCACAGAATGGTTTGGGCTGGAAGGGACCTTAAAGATCACAGAATCCGACCTTGCCTGCCACAGGCAGGGACACTTTTCCTTTTCTGTACGTAGCAAAAGTAATCTCATCATTACTTTTTAGCACATTTAGAACTCAGTAAAACCTTAAAAACATCACCACATCCCTGGGGCTGAGGTCAGCACCAGTCCCACCACCCTGGAGTGCCACCCAAGCCAGCTCACAGCTTTCACCACTGCCCATGCAGAAAGAAGCACTGAGTGTGCAGGTGCACCACTCTAATGCTGGGCACAAGCTGGCAGTGAGGGTAGAAATACTCTTTGCTAGGGCTTTATAGCACTTTTTACTCACAGAAGTGTTTCAGAAATCTCTCCTTTGATATGAAGTCTGATTTTTTTTTCCCATATTTTCTGTGCAGCATATCATCAAGTCATGCTCTGTCTATCACCTTTTCACATCTTCTCTTCCAGTGCACTGCTCTGTACTTGGCAAGAAGATGCACTTTTCACATCTTTTTTTTTATTGCCTTACAAAACCAGCTAAGACATTTTTACTGTCAGTTGCTTATTTGCAGTATTTCCCCCTTTGTAGTACAGACAGAACGCTTCAGGTGGAGAGACACAATGTGAAAATCTAAGTAACAAAAAGACAAGAGAGACCTTCAGAGGCACTGCTTGATATTTATGGCATAAAGAAGGATATATAAAGTTTCTAGTAGGATAAATGGTTAACTTTTCATAAGTGCCGTGTGCTGCCCGTAAATTGTTTCAGTGTTTGGCTTAGATAATTAAATAGTATTGTCTCATTATTAAATTTTGAAATACAGTCCATTAAAAATTAATTTACCAGCCTTTAGCAATGAAATCCAGTTACGGTGCTGCACTGAATAATAGAGACTCTGGCAATAACTAATTAATTAACTAACAGTAAAACAACTTTCACCAGCTACTGCTAAAAATTGATTAACATTTAAGGATGATCACACAGAAGTCACTAATTCAAGATTCCCTCATTCAAGAAGTAACAGGTATGAATTTAGACAGACTTGTACTGTGGTAAGTCCAACATTTTATTCTTTGATAAATAAAACTGATCTTCTTATCTTTTTTAGGTCAGAACATCAAGCTGACTGACCCACAGATTTAGAAGCTGCATTCAAGATAGATATTCTTTATTTTATATTTATAGTTCTGAATACCATTTCAAGTGTCAGAAGAACATCTTGTGGATATATTTATGATCTCAGAGCAGAATTCACAGAAATAGTTTTAAGTGTACAGCTCCACACAATGACCACAAGTTGAAGGTTGTGGTTTTAATTCTTTTTCTGCAGCAATCTGCTCTGATTTGTTAATTTGATTAGCTCAATAATTTGATACATCTGATTAATTAATTCATATTTAACCACCATTAAGTATTAGCAAATCACTAAGGGATTGAAACATCTTTCTGTATGAATGCAACTCAATCTCATTCATTGTTTCTATACTTGCTTATTTTTTCATTTTTTTCAGATTTGTTGTTCAGAATTAAAACCTTATGGATTCCCTAATTACTTGAAAAATATTCAGGAATTAATTACTTCAATTAATCAATATACGTTTATTTGCTTGGAATGCAATTTGTGCCTGTGAATCTACAGAAAAAAATCCTTGAAAATTGTAGATGAAAGGATGACAAATAAGTAGTTACTATCTTATGCAGGACTGGAGGGAAAATGCAACAGACAGCAGTTTTCCACAAAAAAAAGTAAAGGTCTCAAGATGACAGATCAACAAATACTTTCTCTATTTTAAACCTTTCTTTTTCTTTTCTTTTTATCTAATTTAGTTTTCAAACAATGATTCCTAATCAAATACTCTTAATGTCTTTCTGGTGAGTCATGAAGTTGATGGCAGAGAGCAGAAAAACATTCCTGCTCTTCTAGAAGAAAGCTGTCATTGGACTCTAATCCCACCATGCAGACAAATCTTACTGCAAAATGCAAATATAGGAGAAAATGATTTTTTCAAATGAAGTAGCACAAGCAGCAGTGAAGAGCTGCATCATCCAGGAATATGAAATGGACTTGTGCTGGATCAAAGGTGTGGGTCTTGCCTTTAGTCCATGGAAATACAAGACCTTACAAATTGGAATTCAAGCTTGGATTCCAAGCTCTTAATCCAAAATTAATAATAATATATGCATGAGAACAAGTAAAATTAAATAGGATATTAAGTTTAAAAAATAAATTAGTTCCATCACAAAATATATTGCTGTGTATCCTTTTCCTCTATAAATTCAATTTACCAGTAACCACACTACAGTATTAACTTTAAAATTACTTAAAATATTGTACTGGACTGGTCTTATAATGGAGGATCTTCCTGCTTGGGAGGAAAATTAGGTTTGTGTCAGTCCCCAGACAAACACACTTGCAGGGGGACACAACATGACCTGCAGCAGTTGTGGAGTGAATGAAGGTTTGAGAAATCCTGATGCTGATAGAAAGTCAACATCATTAGATCACGGGGACTGACAGTTTTAAATCTCTCAGATTGGTTTGTCATTCCTATTTCATTTGTCTTTTAGTCTTTATAATACACAACAAAAACAAAACCAAACAAAAACAAATTTTGGAATCTTATTTTCTGTATTTGTACCATAAAACCAAGACAATCCAAATTTCAGTGTGATTTCTTGAAGCCAGACATATGTAATACTCTCTTCTCCTAAAAATAATTCTATAAAAAATATGTCTTCATACTTTTTTTTCTGATAAGTGAGTGCAAAAGTTCTGCTTCAGCCTATCAGAAATGTATTTTATACTGTGAAATTGAGAATTTACACTGTGTCCTGGGGTGAAAAGAAGACAAGCTGGATATTTGCTTAAGAGAGAAAATTCTGGAATAGTGGGGGAGGCTGCCTGGCCCATAAGCAGCCAGACTTCATTCTGGACATGATGTTTCATGAGAGGGGTCACTGGGGTGAATAATCTTCAAAACTACCAACATGATTTGTTTGTACTTTGCTGAAAGACAAACCAGGAGAGAACTGATGTATGTGCAGTGTGAATGGTGATAACAGCAGTATCCAGCTCTGAGAAATTCTCCACCTGGGCATGTAAATTTATTTGTTTTTACAGACCACACCACCCATGCATGATTTAGTTCGCAGTCAAGATTCTCATCCTAAAGAAAATAATTGCAGAAGTCTGGGGTTTTTTTTAAGGTTATACAGACAAAACTTCCCCAGTGAAATCAAAAGGACAGTGATGATGAAGGCTGTCAGGGACAGAGCCCCATCCCTGCAGTTAATATCAAATGTCTTTCTCAAACCCTGTTACTGACTGGAGACACTGACACCAGGACAGGCCCATTCCACAATTATTTTCAAAGCTTATTTTTTTTATAACGTTGCTTTGGCTTGGAAAACAACAACCAGTCTCCAGCTCATTGTTTTTTCAGTCCTTACTGGACAGTCACAAAGCAAATATTAATCATATTAATGACCTTGTACATCACTGAAATGTTAACCTTCAAGCCAATAACTCAGATTCAATGGATTATTTTGGTCCAGGCTTCCGAATTTGAAATGACCTTTCCCTGTCTGAGAAAAATTGACACTGTCCCATTTAAGTCACAGTTTGTCAGCCTGGATGGTCACAGACAATCAGTCAATGCAATTTAGACTGGCATCTGTGGAGGCAAAAAGAAAAATAAGTCCCACAGGATTCAAAGGAAAGCACACAATACAGTCAGGGCAGTGTGGGCTAAGCCATAACATCTTAAAGGGGAGCATCTGCCAAAATGGAGATGACCCACACAAACAGCCATAAGTTTGCTGGTGAGACATTTAATGTTTTTAAAAGAGGCAAAGTTAAAAAAATTTACTCCCATTTTCAATGGGGCCCAGTTCATTAATCTGGAGATGGTGAATCTGGGCATACATTAAGCTATCTTTGAAAAAAAACTTTTAAACTCTCTTTAAAACGGGAAAAAAAAAACAATCAAGAGGAAGCTTGCTGTTTGATTTCTTTTAGATATTTTTGTTGTCACTTGTCTTAACAACTGTAGATTAGGGAGTTAGGGAAAGAGATTTTCATTATGTGCATTGCTGAATTCATAACTCAGTGTAAAAAAATGATTCCTAGAAACCACAAGTGAAATATACCTCTGAAAATATATAATAAACCAAATTTTTACTTAGATACCTTTGTGATCTTTATAAAGTTTGTTTCCAGGATTTGAAGTTAGAACCATAAAATCAGAAAATCATAAAAACATTTTTTTTGCATCTCTTAGTTGAATGGACACCTTGTTTTATGCCTGTTCCCAGAAGTAGAGTGATAAGCAAGAGACCAGTTTTGGTTTGTTTGGGGTATTTTCTTTGCATTGTGACTTTTTTTCCTGTTAAAAATTGAGGGAAGTTTATTTTTTTTTCCATAAAAATGTTGTAATTTAACATTCTAATTAGATTAGGAAAAAAAAAATCAAAGCCAAACAAATTCAAAAATCCTACTCTCTACTAGCATTACACTGGAACCATTAATTGTTTTGTACTGCTTCTTATATTCTCAGTCATCATTTTAATTATAGGGTTAAAAAAAATAAAGGACCTGAAACTTTTTTGAAGAAAGTAATACTTTCTTCTAATGCTCATTTTATCCAAACAAATAATAATTAATTTGAAAACAAAAAAGGCTTAACTAATGCCTTAACTGGTTCTGTATCTCTGCAGAGTGTGCTTTTCTTAAGGGTTCTGACTGGGATTTACCTTATGAGGATTTTAACCACATCTCACACTTGGACCTGTAGAAAACACATCTGTAGCACCTGTTTTGGTAACAAAGAGACAATCAGGGCTGTAGAAAAGTGAAAGGGAAAGCAAAAATATATCTTAAAACAGTTATCCAAGCCAGAAATTTCTTCTTTAAGCTAACCAAAACTATCCTTGCACTTGGCAGAGGGGGATGTTGAGCTCTGAGGCTGCTGTAGTGCAGAGTTCACAAAAGGAGATCTTGTTCTCTTCAGCTCTCTACACCCCTAAAGCTGCACTTAGGCTGCATGATGTACAGGTTTCAGGGAGGAAAACTGATGACAGATAATACAATGTTCCATTAAATGCTGCAGAAAGTCACTCACCATTAGATAATAAACTCCTAAAGAAAAGGGAGGATTAGATTATAGCTTACATTAAAGTAGATCAAAGGAGTTATTTTCATTTACACTCTAGTAAGATGGAGAAACCACAGGACCTATTTTTTACAAAACCTTCACTAAATTAAAACACTGCAATTCATCAACTTAAACAGAAATATAATTTGCTGGTAAATTTTTGATCTTTGAATTCCAATACATTTTATTCCTACATTCTCCTGTGAAATTCAGTTGCTCTGCAGAAATAGCATCATTGCATAATAAATATGGAACTAACCAGAAAGTCTGTATTGGGTTGTTGGTAGCTTTTGTGGGGAGGTGATCACTATGAAAAATTTTAGGCTAAATCCCAGATACTGAGTACTCCAATAATCAATGTATTTTGTTGGAATTTTAGGTTCATCCAGAAAGATGAGTACTGGTTACAAAGATTGGGCCCAAAATATGAAGATGTTGGTTTCTAAATTCAAATACAAAACTTGAGCTCAGTCAGTTTTATAATAGTTTACAGAAAAAAAGCAGTTCCTTTGAGAATTCTGATATAACTCAGAAATTTAGGGATGATCCATTCTGCTTTAGAACACTCTCATCTTCTTGCTGGGATAGCCTGGGGATCCATACACTGTAAAATCAAAGAGAATAAGGGAAAACAGTCAAGGACAAGGTATAAAATAGTAAAATAAAGGCTGTGTTATGTTATTCAAAGGGCAAAACTGTTGTTCATTAAAAAAAAAGAGGTAATCCACTGGCTTTTTTACCATTGTGATCGTCTTCTTTTTGTCTGCACTCATTAGTACTGAGCCAGGGTCACAACCCTCAAAGCAAGAGGACATTTCAGCAAAAGTCTTTAGATATTGCAATCTACAGCACAGCAATATCTAAAATCTCTGTATGAACTGTTTAATAGAATTTGTAGACCTGAAGAGTCTCTAAGGTCAGCAATTTAGAGTCTCAGAGCCTGAAATTGCCTGATGTATTTAAATACTTCAGCTGAACAGATTTCAACTAATCATTCCCACAACCAGAGAAGCCCCCTCTAGTGACCATACTATAAACTCTTCCCAGATTTTTTCTCTCTCTGTTCCAGTAGAAGAAATAAAAAACCCTGACAAATCTTAGAAAAAGGGGATTAAAAGGGTCTCTGAACTGAACTGCAAGCACAAGAGCAGAAAAAGGAACTTTTCTTGAAATGTTAATTCTAGATCCTGTTCCCTCAAGTTTCTAAAGGAGTTTATATTTAATGGTTATTAGCAAAAGAACCAGAATTTAAGAATCAGAATTGCAGTCCCTTTATCTGCAGCTAAATGCTGACACTGAGACACCAGAAATTGAAATTCTTGTCTGCTTTTTTTCTAGATTCCTGAGTCTGAGCAGTGGACTGAGCAGTGATGACTCCTGCCTTCTCCCAGCACCAGCAGGAGGAACATGGTTTCCATAAAGATTAACCCCTCAACTCCAGATGAAGGTGCTTTGGATTTACACTACACAACAAGGGCAGGATCAAGGCACCCCAGCCCTAGGGCCAACATTATTGCCGCTTGTTTTTCACAAGAGGAACTTCCAGCAGCAGTTTTTTTAACTCAAGAATGTTTTGTGCAAGTGAATAAGGCATGGAGCAAACATTTATAGCACATTTGGCTTCCTTTGGATGCCAAGGCAAACACTTACTTGTGATTTTCCATCATTAACAGACTTGGAAGGAGGAAGATACTTAGACACTCAGTTTAGCAAGAGTGGCAATTTAGGAGGTCTGAGAAACACCACCTGAAGCTGGAGGTGTTAATGGCTTCTTGGATGGTATGTTGGATTTTCCTGAATCATTCTTTTAGCTCAGGCTTCTGTTTTTTGCCAAGAAGGGCACGTGAGGAGCTCAAGTGCCCTGCTCAACGTGTGCCAGACGCTGTTTCTTCAGATGAGCAGCCAGCACTCACTGCCAGGTGGCTCAGATGGTTCTCATGACTCCCAGCCCTCTCAGGCAGACACAGGGAGCAAGAGGGAGAGCAGGGGAGGCACATTCATCACCTTCTACATCTGCTTTTCACAAATCAAGACTAACACAAAGGTGCTGCCACACTTTTCCAGAGGTAGGAGGCAGAAAACCACATCCATCACCTGGAGAAGTTCCTTGGCTTACAAGCTGACTAACAGGGCAACACTGAAATTGTGCAGGATGCTACCTACACACCCAGGAAGGAATTTATAGTGGAAGTTTAGTCATGATAAGGCAGTCTCTTTATTCAAGCAAATACAGCAGGAATGATCAGTGACTTCCAGTCTGTGCATTAGATTGTAAAAAGAGAAGTTAAAAGATGGTAGAAGGCATCTCAGAGATACCTTTAGGGGTGTGTGGGTTTTAATGCACTTTTCTAGACAATTATTTTAAACAAGGGGTTTAAAATAGTCATTCTTAGAGACTATTATAAAGAGATTATGAGACAAGAAACAAATGCTGGACAGAAACAACATTCAGAGCTGCTTTAAAAGTACAAGGCATTTGTCAGTCTCACTGAGCTTCAGGTGTAAATCTCTGCTCACTTAAGCATGAAAATGATGAATAAATGTAAAGCAATGTCTAATTAATGTGCAACAAACCGAGCACATTATATCTTTAGAGCAATGAAACTTCAGAGCCTTTTCAGGTTGGAGGTCTGGTTTTGGAGTCCCACCATGGTCCTGAATTTAAGCATCAGGAGCATTCCCTAGGGAAGAGACAGTGTTCAAGGTGAAGGAAATATCTACAGCAGCAACAATCAGCAAGCTAATTCATTAAGAGACAGTCTGAACATGACTGCAAAGGAAACTCCAGTGAATTACAGTGAATAACTGTCTTTGATTCACCTTTGATCTCCAAATGTGCCACGGGGTCATGAGAGCTCATGGCAGAATGATTTAATTACACTTCACTATAAACCAACCAGCTGAAGTCTGAGAGCATTTCAGAAGTGAGATTTAGATGTTCACATCACCTGAATCCAGACCATTTCATCTACTGAGCTGCTTTAGTTCCAATCAAACATAGCTAATTGTAGCAAGGTGTTCTTGAGGATATTGATTTCATGTGAGAGAAAGGATCTTCATTATAAAATTGGTTAAACACAAGAAGAGGGATGAGCAATGGGGCTGGGTCTCCATCCTTGCAGCTTTTCAGAACTTGTCTAGGCAAAAATCCTGCACAATCTGATGTTCACAAATGTAATATCATACCTGGGCATTTATGCATAAACACACTAATGTCAGAAATAAATATAAACATTGATAAAATTTGAAGTACATTTTGAAACTTTCTTACTTCATAGATACCTGCTGTAAAGAATATAAGACACCAGCCTTAGAAAGGAATGACACCATAAATTTTTATTAGATGGATCAGAAATATTTTCATGCTGTGGGCAGTGTGGGCTCATAAGAAGCACAGATAACTATCTGCTATAACAAGGAGCATTAACTATGATTAATGAGCTGACTTTGAAAGTCAGACCATCTCCACAATATAATCTTTTCTCCTCTAAGGCAATTTTTAAAGCAACTTTTAAATATTTAAATATTTCAGCAGCCTTCTGAAGCTGGTGCTGTCTGAATGTCTTCAGAAATTTCTTTCTAGGTCTAAATTGAAAAAATACCATCTAGTTGTCCCATTACATTATGTGAACAGAAATAGAATATGTATGTTAATGTAATTACAGATTGAGAAAACTCAGGTCTGGTAAAAACATTCATGATTTTGTTAGCTATATTTAAGCTGATCTATATCAAAGAAGTTTTGCATTCACTGTTTTTTTCTGGAAAAAAAAGGGAGAGTGTCACTGACTCCTTTAAAACAGGATTACTGACCTGGTGATTTGAGCACAGCCCAAAGATCAAACAAACCTGGAAGGAGCTGCACTGCTCGTGAAGGCAGAAAGGGCTGCTGCCCTACCAGAGCAGGTTAAAATGTCAGGTTTCTTACGTCCCAGAAGGGAGCATGAGGTCAGGTGAGCTCATACAGATTAATTCCAAAAGGGACTGATGAGAGGGGTCAATCACATTATTGGTGCAGGGCTTGTAATGCCATTCTCAAATTCGACTTTTGAAACTTTGATGTAGCTCCTCAAAAGTATTCAAGCATTTAACTCTCCCTCAGAAATCTGAATTGAATGGTCAGTGTGTTAAACACTCTCTGGTTTATTCTTTGCATTAAACTGTGGCTGGATAAAGCTGTTCCCATAGGAGTGATTAGAACAGGGTTGTCCTCACCTGCAGTGTGGACAGCCAAGAAAATACACTTCAGATCTCTCTGACACAAAATGTTCTTAGGGCAAGAGAAGAAATTAACCCACATGTGCTGTCAGGGAACACTCTAATCATTATATTAAAAATATAGACAGATATGCAGATATATGAAAGCTATTTTTTAGCTGCATTAGAGTGAAAGGAGATATGCATTGCCTTTGTAGATATGTATCACTCAAGCTGTAATAATTTGGATTAATTTCCTCAGGGGATCCAATGGAAACTGCTCTGTGTTCTGTCCTGACAGCACAGTGACAGTTTTATGAGTTCATCCACTATTTATTTCCTTGTCTGGTGGTTGTCTGGAAATCTTACATGTGTAGAATGGACTCATTGACATGCAGGGAGTGATTTGTATCTCATCATCTTGATGAACTCTACTCAGTTCTGCAATCTGGGTCTTCTCAGGTAACCCCAAATATCTGAGTTATCACTTTGTTAGCAGCATAAACAGTGAATATCTTGTGTGTGCAGCTACAGGAGCCATGACACATCAGAACCACAACAACAACCCCACTCAGGTAGCTTCCAAGCAATATCTTGTAAAATTATGACTTGTAAATTGTTTAAATAAGGTGTCTAAGGCTCACACAGAAAAATCATCACCCTGGATGTCACTGAGGAAGTTAATTTAAAAGTTAGCTATTTAGGACATGACCCCCAAAATCATATGATATTTTATATTGATGATGATCAAAATCATCCATATTTGCAAAATGTTTAGGTTTATGCTTTAAATCTGAAAAGGTAGGGATTTTTTATTGAGTGCTAATAAACAATTATTGCTGTTCACTCTCAGAGAGGCAGGCATTTCAGGGGAGAGCCAAGGAACACAGCAGAATTAAGAATTAAAAGTTAAGAATACGAGCTATATCATAATTTCCAGAAAAATGTTCCTTTGCATTTCTTCCTAACATGCAGTTTGTGTGTTTCCTGCAGTGCTCTGGGACCTTTGCAAATGAAAGGTGCCAAAGAAATGAGGGTGATAAAATAGTTACCATTTCACAGTTTCTTGCATCTTTTACAGCTTCTTATGTCTATTTAGTCAGCTTTGTCAGCCCTTACTGAAATATCCAGACTGGTAAACTCTTGTTCAACATTTTGATTTTGCAAAGGGGAGTTAAACATAAGAAAAGACTATCAAACCTTTTTAATATTTCACATTGGTCACAGGAAAACAAAGGTGGCCACAACTAAAAATGTGCAAATCCCTGTGTTTTATTTCCTCAAACTTTTATTTAGTTTTTAAATGAAAACCAGCACCCACAGCAAAGTGCAATACTCTCCATGATTTATGCTGTCCATAAAGCCTATGGGATTTACACTGCCATGGGAAGGAGGCTATTTCCATGTTAAAAAGCCATTTATGATACTAATAAAAGTCCACAAGATTTACTTTACAATGTGTGAGAAGCCATTTATGATGTTAAGAGTCAATTTACAATGTCAACAATTGTGTTAGCAGTAAAAATGCAAAGTGGATATACAGCATTGATTTTTTTTTTTAACTTGTATTGTTGATATTTCCCTGGCAGTGATTCATGTCTCCACCACAGAGATTTTCTGGTTTATGTTTTAAATGAGAAAGATAGCGGATAAATTTTTGTTTTCCCTCAGGGAGTTAATCTTAGAGAGAAACTATTTATACAGATGTGTTTGGGACACCCCTGTAATATAGCAGAGATTTCTGACCTGTTAGGCAACTTTTTCTGTCTGCATCAATTTGCTACAACACCAAAGATGTTCTTAGTCTTCACACACTCATTCACTTGGACACTGAGTAATTTTGGTCTAACAGAAAACTTTGAGTACTTGTTTCANAAATAAAATGATAAATATATTATAATTAATAATTAGTATTAATTTAATTTCTAATAATAATTAATAATTATAAAGTATGAATAGAATTATTGCATAGTTATTATTGACATAATGAAAATTCAAGAATTTTTATTGCTCCAAATCTAATTGCAACAGAAAAAGAAGATATAGAAATGCAGGTAGAGTATTCATCAACACAAAAAGTCACAGGAATAGCAGTAACACAGATAAAATCAGAACATGCATATGTAGTTACAACTCCTACTTAGAGGATTATTCCCACCTCACTTCCTGCTATAATTTGTGCTTCTTATTTTATCAAATGAGTTGTTTCAGCAAAAAGCAAATCAGTAATATTCTGATTACTGACATAAAGTACAAGTCTGAAATCTTAAATACTCCAAAAGACAAGTTTACCATTTTTCTACAGCTCTTCAGATTTTCTTATTGGTTAAATGTTCTTAGGTCTCCTTTTTACAAACAACTTTCCTAAGTTTGTGAAGGAGAAAAAACAGCAGTTTTTTTAATGGCTGTACTTAAAGACTCTAAGAATTAATTAAGATTTTTAAAAGTGCACCAGGAGGCCTGAAAAGCTATAAAAAGAAAGGATTTTTGGATTTAATTGAAACAGAATCCCAAATGTAGTGTAACTCAATAGGTAATATATTATATTCAATTAAACACTTTAAATTTTTAAAAACATAGAGTTTTTTCTGCCACAAGAAAAGCAGCAATTNTTTATTTTTTTTTTAAATATTTCTTGGATGAGATCAAATACCAAAGACTTCTAGAGTATATTTTGCTCTGCTGTGCCACTTTTACTAGCACTCCGAATAAAGAAAAATAACATTTCTTAAGTTCTACTTAAAGGCTCTGAAGATATTGTTTAACCAAACCTTTATTTATATATGTTTTGATTACCCAACGTCAAACCCACTGGGTAATCACAGTAATAATTCCACATAACTGAGCTGTCATCTATTAGTTCTTACTGTGGTACCAACCACAATTCACTTTCTGTTTGTTTAATCTGATCAACTCTGGGAGAAGGATTCTCCTCTCCAGGCTGAACAGCCCCAACTTTCTCTGCACAGGAGAAGTGTTACAGCCCTCTGATCCTTTTTGTGGCTCTGCTATAAAAAGTTCTTCATTTTAGTATAATGAAGGTGTTAACAGAGTTGTTATNAACTCAATAGGTAATATATTATATTCAATTAAACACTTTAAATTTTTAAAAACATAGAGTTTTTTCTGCCACAAGAAAAGCAGCAATTAAAGTCTGCTGGATGTGTTTGAAGCAGTGTACATATCCCTGAAATTAAGATGTTCTGTGGTTGTTATGACCAACTCCTAAGTGCATCCAGACAGGGAAACAGGAACTATCACATTTTTGTATCTCAAAATAAGCTATGGAAAACAAAGGTTGTGAAATACTTGGAAGTAAATTGAGAAAAAAGTAATGTCTAAATATCTGAACTTATCTCTTGGCTTTTCAAGGACAGGTAGGGAGAAGTTGCCAGAGTCAAGAAATAGAAAAATAATCCTCATTCTTGCCATGCGCTCCCATTTTCAGTTTTACAATGTGTGTCATTTCCCATTCTGTTCAATTCCTCAAAAAAGCAGGAAGCCAACAGTAGAGGAAAAAAAACCCACAGTGACAGCAGAGAACCTAAAAGAAAACAGCACTCCAGTTCAGGTGACAGCATGACTGGGAATTCAGAAATGTGTTGGCAAAATAAAGCTGGAAGTCATGGCAACTGATCAGGTTTGTAGCTTTTATTATTGATTTCATCAGAATAAAACAACGGTACTGAAATTCCACTTCTACTCTAAAGCATCAAAGGCACTGACATCTTGAACTTACAATCAAAAGTGACAAGTGATTTTTGGAAAGTAGGTTTTTGATTATGTCATGCAAATTGCCTGTGGAGAGCTGCATGTCTACATGTCAGTCCTAGAAAATAGGAAGTTATGAAGTTCTGCCTCTAAATAAGAGTTAGGAGTGCAATAGATCTGTGTTGATGTGCCAAAAAAAAAAAAGCTTGGAGGATAACAAATCTATCCAGGTCTGAGAAAGGATGGAAAGGATGCCTGAAAGTCTGTGCCTGATAGAGTGCCTGAGAGTGTTTAGCAAACTGATAAGGGCACATTTTTCTCCCTGGGGCCAACTTGGAACAGCACCACTTACTTCTTAACAGCTACACTTGCTTATTTCCCCAAAACAGGGTGGTGATGGAAAAACTGCCTTGTGGGACTATGTCCTGGCCTCTGAGACATGCCTGGGAATGGTGGGGCTACACCAGTGAGAAATAAAATCACAGCAGAGACAAATGGCAAGGGCTGGACACTTGTCAGTGATTGCAGAAGAGTTTCAAGGCTTTCCTCCTATAATCAGTGCACACAAAGTCCATGGGCCAAGGGAAGCTTGGGGAGCACTGCACAACACTGAGGGAGGTCTTCAAATATTGACAATATTCTGGAGGGTTTGCCATGAGAACTTGCAGAATCTGATCTAGATAATTTCTTTTTCAAAGCTTCAAGGAATTAATAAAACTTCGGATGGCTGAAAGAAATCTGATGTATATCTATAAGCTTCATATGGACAAAGCCTTTTCCAGCTTTAGGCAGCAGAGGTGGGGAGCTCTGACCACAAATCAGCAGGAACAGCATCGTGGCCACGTCCTCCTTCCTGCTTGGCCTGTGCCACTGCTGTGCTGGCCACTTCTGCCACTCCAGGAGCAGGGAGAGATGCCTGATACTGGGGATTAAAGGGAAAAATAAGACTTTCAATGTTGCTGCTTATTCTCAATGCTCCATTTTCCCTCCACAACAAGGGGGGCTGGGAGGCTCATCCCTCTCTTCCCTTCCTCCACCTCAGCCCTTCTCCTTGTTTTATCCTCAGAAAAATTCATGTTTTCCTTCTCTGCTCAGAGACACAGAGTGCATTATGCTGTGGTCACCTCCCAGAGAGCACAACGTGGAGTTTACACTGAAGTAGGTATTGACTGGCTTTTCTTCTATAAAAATAAAGCATTTTTCACATCTGTCACCCCCTTTAAGACTGTGGTATTTATTTCTCTAATCTGATAATGTAATTACTCTTTCTCATTTCTTGATCCTTTGGGTTTGATTCTGATTATGATTTTGCTAGTTACACTTGAAACATCATAGAAGATTCAAAGCTCCAGAGAGAAATATCCACTTTTGTTCAAAGAAGCTAAGAGTAGTATAATCAGTCATGTCCTTCAAAGCCATTTTCTGAACTTGTAGTAGGCATCAAAGTAACTCCAGTGATGTTAGTGGGGTCATATCTCCATCTCTACAAATTAATGAAGCTTCACTAAAGAGCTGTATCAGTTTCCATCACTGTAGGTTTGCACAGACTCTCAGACTTTATTGTGATGGGGGTCATACATGAAAGCTGAAGGAAGATAAAGAGGAGGGAAACATTAATTCAGAATTATGTGCTGTGATCCCATTTTAATTTTTCCTCTGCTGTATTTTGGCAAGTAAAATGTCACTGCATTTGAAGCCTCGGTCCCAGATTCTTCCTGAAGCACTTGGAAAACAATCCATCAAAGAAAGTTCCAGACATTTAGTACTGTCTGCTTCTTTTTTGCTGCTTTTCTCTGATCTCTAAATTTGTTACCTCAAATGCTTCAGCACAAATATGAGGCTCTCTCCTGGACATCTCAGCTATTCCTGCTGCTCTCCCTCACCTGTGGTCACAATTCTCTCCAGTGACATTCCTGTGAGTGAGATGGCACCAACCTCAGTGGGGCTTCAGCTGAAGGAGGAGCAGCAGGAGTGGAGAGCTGCCAAATCAGACATGACTTTTTCTTGAACTAATGATTTTTGGGATGGGTGATGAGGTCACTGCAGGATACTGTGTGCTCTGAAAGCCCCAAGAGGCATCAAAATAATCATAAAATGTGTAAGTGCTTTAAAATGCTTGAGTACATTCAAAACTTTTATTTTTTGTCACATTGTTCCATTACTGTACATTCCTGTGATTCAAAAGATGACAGTTAAATGCTTCCATGTGTTTTTAAGCTCAGTTGTGCAGCTTCTCCCACTGTGATGAATCTCTCTACACACTCCTTGACTCATTCTGAAAATACAAAAATGAAGTGCTAAGAATGGAAATCTGTGGCATTGAGATTTCCCAAAGCACAAAATCTCACATTTTAGTTCAGTTCCTGTCTATTTTTCACATTGTCTTAATGCCACTTTGCCTCACTTGAACTTATTTTCCCTCAGCAAGTTCCAAGTCAACACCTGAATCCTCATCCAGAAGGATATTTGTTTACTTAGCCTTCATCTCTCCCTGTAGGGCATCGTGAAAAAACCCCCATGGGCAGCAGCTCCAAGTGTTGGGTGTGGTGTTATGGTGTCACACGCTGGGGACTGCAGAGACACAGGGCTGTTCTCTGCAGAATTCCAAAACTGTCACTTGTGATGTCACACCAGCTGCAAACAAAGCACTACAGTCACAATTTCCAAGTAAATGAAGTTGCAGGGCAGTGAAATTCTGCTGGACTCTGTCTTGTTCTAGAATATAAAGTTGCAAAATAATTAGGGAAGGAGTCACAATAACAAAAAGGAGACAAAAGTGTGCTTAATCCATGATCTTTTCCCCCTCTGGCTCTTCCCAGGAACAAAGAGGGGTGACCAGAGAGAGCTGTGGATTGAACTTGAGGAGCATGAGTTCACTTCTTGGCTTCGTCCTAGCCTCTCTGTGTGGCTCTGGGAAAGCCTCTAAATCTATTACAAGTGCCATTTTCAGGCTATCAAAGCTGGGAGAGCATTTTCCTGTCTCACAGGAATGAAAACCATTAACTACAGCAAAGTGCTCAGCTCTTATAATTAAGGGGATTGTGTGCAATGAGTACCAAGACCAGGGGCTTTGAAGCTGATATTGAAAGATATTTTGGTGTTTAAAAATGCTGAGCAATTTAATTGAAACCTGGGAATTAAGAGCTTTTGAAAATCCCAATATATAAAAATCCTTAATTCTGCCTTTACAACTTAATAAAACACAGCTGGAGTAGGAATCACACCATGGAATTTGCTATGACAAGCTTTCCATGCCCAAGCAGGCAATGCATAAAGTTCTTTGGGCTCTTGCTTTCTTCAACTGATTTAAAAATCTCTCTTAAATGCTTATGAGTGAAAACGAAAAATTTCAATTTAAAACTCTTTTGGAAAATAAGATTTAAGGTTTAGGGTTCATTTTTCAGTGAGAGACCTACACTTTGCAAGACTAACCACCAAACCTCAATGCTGTTGAAAGACCCTGGTTCATTCCTTTAAACAGATTTAATCTATTTCCCATTTGAGGGACCCTATGTATATAGGTTTTATTTATTTAGAGCAAAAGATCTGCATTAACTTTAAAGAATCAAAGTATAAAACTGTGAAAAAACACATATTTGATTTCTTTGTAGTAGAGGCAGAGACACACACAGTCTTTGAGAATAACTGCAGAGAATGACAAACACTGAACAGAAAAATCACAGCCATGGATTTACTGTCATTGCTTTATTATAACACACCATGTAATGCACTTCTAAAGTGCACACATGTTTGGATTAAATAAGAATATTGTATTCTATGTATAACAGTCTTATTATAACGGATATTTTGTACTCTCAGTGATTTATTTCTTCA
>VXBC01004083.1:84843-134776 GCA_013399945.1 Ploceus nigricollis | reverse complement strand
ATCCATCCATCCATCCATCCATCCATCCGTCCATCCATCCATTTATTTCTATGACATCAAAGTAGATTTAATGATAAAAGGAAATAAGCAATGGATTTAAATGTTATAACTTCATTTTCTAGCAATATTCTAATCTTAAAGCTGTTTATACTGCTTTTCACAGCTTTTAAAATATTTTTTTATATTTAATCATTAAATTATTTTGGATATTTTTGGTAGGAGAGTTGTTTCAGAGTGGCAAAAAACACATGATCTGCACATATACGGAACGTTTTCCTATTGCTATATTTTAAGATTTGGGACTTAGAGTCATTAAAAACTGAGAAAACACCCAGCCTGTTCACCTCTAAAAAGTATTTACTCATTTCTCAGGGCTTGGCTGGTACCTGTGTCTCTGCATTAGCTCATATGATAGCAAATTTAGTGTATAAAGAAGTCCAAACTTTTTTATTTAATTCAGGTACATACTGGTGAAATGAAGAACTTAATTTAATCCTAAATTGAATGAGAAGAAACCCAATGTATTTGGCTAAATTATGCTGCTTATTATAAAGTGCAAAATCGGGTCTAATCTTTTTATATAATTGCTCCTTTTCCTAGGAATCATTCTTTAAACTGCTGAAGTGATAGTTCAATTGTTTTACATAGGAAATTTCATTTCTATTTTGGCTAACTAAAAGTACTCAAATATTTCTTCTCCCCCTACACTTTTCGCTTTTCTCAGAAAACTTCCTTATTAAGTTCATTCAGAAATGGAAACGAATAAGAACATTATTTTGATATGAGGACATTTGAAAGAAAATAATTTGCAATGCAAATATTTTCTGGTCTTAATTAAAATATATGGTTTTCCATGGAAGAAAACATTTTTAAAAAGAGAAGCATATTGGTTATTTGATGACCTCTCTTGGAAAAGCACAAAGAGAACAATGAGTTCTAAGCAAAAGGAAAATTAACATAATTTTTAAAGTGTTTAGTGAGAAAAATATTTTGGTGTTCTTGATAAATGCAAGCATCTGATATTCCTCATAGTCTTATCTACAGTGTCAAATCGGTGTAACAATTTTAATGACAACAGAATCTAAATAAATCAAATTTCTCATTGCTCTTCAGAGTATATAAATATTTCCCCACACTCATTTGAGTTCTCTGAAAGTCTCGTGTTGGCCATAGAGAAAACAATCATGTGTTGGTGTAAATGTTGCTGCTATTAGTAGCTGCAGTGGTAAAATAGTAAATTTATCATGAGACTCAGCTTCCAGTTATCCTAAAATTTTACAGATCAGACATCAGCTGCTCAAAAACTGTAATTGGAGTTTTATGTAACTTCATGGAAATAGAAATTTAGGTGGTGATATCCTTGCTAGAGACACCATGTCAGTGCTTAGTGGTGTGCAATGTGGGGCAAGGCTTAAATTTCTTTTCTCCATCCATTAGAAAGGGGCTGCTTTTTAATGCCACATTTTTATTATTTTGTTTTTTTAAATAATCATCCTCATTTGAATGGAATATTTCCTGTAACACACACATACATTTAGGCGTTTCAGCTTCGTTTAATTTCTTTTTCACTGTTTGGCCACACAGTTCAATTATTTCTGCAATCTATCCGTGCACATTTCCCAGAATGAAGAAGCAATTAACATCTGGGCAGAGCTGCCACCCTTCTTTATTACAGTGGTCCCCAGTCCTTTATGAAACACTGGGGGAAACAGAAACAGATCTCAAAACCCCCCCCATGTATCCTGAAATATTTACATCAGAGGAAAATATGACCCACTACATTTGCTTACCAACCTTAATGTCAAAATTATGTTTAAATGGAAAATTAGAAAACTAATCCAGCATGGTTTGGTTTGGTTTGGTTTGGGATTTTTTTTCATTTTGTTTTGTTTTAAACTGCTTTAAATCTACTTATTTTCCCCATCCTAGGGGAAACAAAAATTTTTAAAAAACTTAAGTGCCCCAAATTCTTCAGGTCATTGAAAATCCAGAGCTTTTAAAGCTTCCTTATTTTTATTGCATTTCTACAAATATTCTCAGTGGGAATGCCCCACAGTCAGTGGACCAAGTTCTTCACACATCTTGCTAATGCCTACAGCTCATTATTAATGCACCATGGACCCTTTGAGATTCTCTGAACTAATAAAAATAATGTTAATAATTGGCTGTAGGGATTGCCTCTGGACAAAGAACACTGAACACAAATTAGTGTTTCCTTAACTTCTGAGGCCATCAACAAGTGTAGATTTTTCCACCTTCTTGATATCTCTCCTGGTCTGGGTTTGTGGTTTGTTTGTTGTCAGATCACACTGGATAAAGTGACACTGAGAAAGTCAAGGAACAAATCTAGAGCTGCAAATAGCTTCAGAAACTCAAATACTGGTGAGTGGAAACAGCTGAGCCTTAACTGCTGACGGCTGATTAATATCTTGAGGTTTTTGGTGATACCTCACTATTCCAGATCATATCAGAATATGGGAATCTGAGATTTGGCCTCAGGCAGTGCTGAGCAGCCTGTTCTAGTGGGAGGTGTCCCTGCCCATGGCAGGGGAGCTGGAGCTGAAGGATCTTTAAGGTTTCTGCCAAGGCAAACCTTTCTGCAATTCTGTGATTCTGTGACTCTGTATTGTGTGAAAAAGGCAGGNTATTATTATACTCTATTTTAAAATCTCCTCTTCACCTGAACACACTCATATCAGTAGTGACTACACTCTATTCCTCCTCACACATGCTACCTGCAAGACTACCCCAGCCCCTTTTACTCTGAAAAAACTGCTGTCCAAAAAGTTAATTAACAGTTGCAGTCACCATGTCTTTCTCCTTTAGGCCTTGCAAATAAATGTGAATTTCTGGAATTCATAAAAGGGAATGGACTATAAAGTGTGCAAAGCAAAAGTCTTTAATGTGGTGCTTTTTGTTTAATGCTGTGGTATTTTGTTCCCCTAAGTGCCTGCTGTCCTTGGTAGGAGGCATTGTGGCCATAAGATAAAGAGCTGGCTGGGGACTCTGAGAACCTGATTTCAATTCATGGCTTTTCTGGTGCTCTGTGGAGTGACCTTGAACAAATGAATTTCTGTCTCTACTCCCTGGTTTTACCATCCATTTAAAAAGCCACAGGGATTATAATAGTGACCTTTTTATAAAATGCTGTAAGCTGTAAAGTTTTTAAGTGATAATGTTGATGATGTCATAATAATATTTTCAGAAAATTGCTATAACTGCTATTTTTATTTTATATATTTTATAATGATAACCTGTAACTGAACTGAGAACTAAGATGCAAAACTAGAAATATTGCCACTTATTTGAAAACAGGCAACCAACAATTATTTCATCTTTCTTTTTCCCCCACCATGCTCCTCTGTAGAGTTTCAAACATCAGAGAATTCCAGATTGATGGGCACAGAAAGAGCAGGGCTGAGAAAAGGATAATCACTTCTGTGGTTCCAAGGAGAACTCCACAGAATCAGAGAATGGTGAGGGTTGGAAGGGACCTTAAAGATCTTTTAGTTCACAGACTGCAAAATACAACAGTGGCCAGAAAAAAAAAAGTTTACAAATATTATATTCTCTGTCAACAAATCCTCTGCACATCTCTTGCTGCTAAGAAGAGCAAGCCATAATCACTGCTGCAGTATTAATGGTCTTAAAGGCAAATTGATAAATATAATGCCTGGACTTGCTCTCTTCTACCATCACAAAGCTTGGGTGAATGAGTAAATAGTGAACAGGAGGTGTGTTTTGCATCTAAATTCAGAAAAAGCTGTTAAAGCAAGTCATACTTATGCATTTTTAAAACAACAGCTTGAAAGTTTCCCAAGAAAGCCTTTCAGTCATTACAAACATCTATAAATATTTCAAAGCTGCAAGAGCAGAAAGCTTTAAAACTCTGTGAGAAAATGCCTGCAATTGGTGAACAAGCACCACGTTTCTCTGGAGTGGAATCCCAGCAGGTGTTGTAAGGACCCCCACGGGGTTTAAAGGGACTAACTGTGGCCAGGTTTAATAAAACAAAACCCACTGAAACCCTTCTGAATCTGCTCCAACTTTTAGCATTCCAGAAAGCCTCAGGGCTCATCCACCATAAATTGAGACACCTGAATTTCCCAGATATATACCTCCAGTCTCCTATTGCTTCTAGTGCACAAAGAAATCCAGACGTTTGGGATTCCTGATTCATTCAGGAATTCATGTCCAAAGATGCAAAAATCCAGGAGGTAATTCTAGTAAAACTTCGAGGATAATTACCCAGCTGTCCCAGGTATCCAAGGGTCAAAGGGAGCTGGGTGAGGCTTCTTCACACTTCTCAGATGCTGTTCTAGGAAAGTGTCCTGTCAATGCTATTTAAATTATTGCAGTCCCAGTGCTCCCCAATTGTAATACCAGCCCATGGAAAAAATTCCCAATAGTTCCAGTAGTAGCACATGGGCCCAGATTTGCACACACATCCCTGGGTCAGCAGGAGCATCAGTGACATCTCTGCAGTCAGTGCTCAGTTTAAAAGGGAATAGATAAAAGAGGGTTTTATCATATATAGGTTGATTTTACCTAGATTAAATTTTGTATAATTCCATGAACTTTACTAGAGTTGCTCTGTGTTAGCTCAGGCAGGAACATGCTGCTCTCATCTTGACATAAAACTGCTTTGGGAAAAGGGATCTCTTTTGGTGACAGGCTGCATTTGCATCTGGCAGCTGTGATTGATATAGTGCTGGCCAGTACATAATATCACTGAGCTGCAAATGTCACATCTTTTAGAGTCACTAATCACCTGAGGTAAGACCACACAGATGGGTGCACCAAAAATACGAAATACATCTCCTGGGAATACCTGCTGGAGCCAGGAGCACCTGCTCACACTTTTTAAATCTCTTTCTACTTTTAAAGCCACATTTTGCTACTGGAAAAAAGACTGTCAAAGAGTTTTGGCTGTAAGGAGTGAGGTCTGTCATGAGAATAGAACAATGTGATGTGGTGGTCGGGGCACTGCTCATGGAGATATTGAAAAGATGTGAAGATGGGGTGCTTATGGACATGATTTAGTGTTGCTGCTGGGTTAACTGTTGAACTTGACAATTTTAAAGCTCTTTTCCAGCCTAAATCATTCTATGATTCCATGATTCTATGAATGACAGTAAAAACAAATATTTTCATGTGATTCTGACTGGTTTATGTAAACGT
Organism: Ploceus nigricollis; assembly: GCA_013399945.1. NCBI lineage: Eukaryota > Metazoa > Chordata > Aves > Passeriformes > Ploceidae > Ploceus > Ploceus nigricollis. The sequence continues at coordinate 129,595 of VXBC01004083.1, read as the reverse complement.
AATTTTTAATTTCTTGCTCCCTCTCCTGAATTACTGAGACAACTGGCCAAAGAGAAGAGTATTTTTGTAATCCTATTTAGTCTAAGAAAGCTAGGATAGGTGAAGAGAGGCTTCACCTGAAAAGCAGCATGGATGACTAGCTTGGAGGAATTAGTACAAATAAGATCAATTAATGCTTTTGTGAACTGCAAAAAAAACCATGGAGAGCTCAAGTTCTGTAGGAGATTCCCACTGACTGAAGACCATGGAGCAAGGCATGGCTCCTGTTACCAGACTCATATATTTATTAAATCTGTCCAGGTCATGCTCTAGGAGCTTTGACAGAAGTTTGGAAGGCAGTGATACCTTGTGTTTAACTAAAACCACAGCTAAATCCAGGAGACTTTTTCCACTGCCTTGATTCAGGCCTCTAAAGGGGCAGATGCAAGATTTCCTGCGTGTGTGTGCACAGTGAGTATTGCTGTGGTTTGCTTTTTCTTACTTTTTACCCTCCAGCAAATGTGAAGGATAAGCAGTGTTAGAAAAGAGATCAGAAATTTTGGCTCAGCACTGGTCCAGATGTCTGCATCTTTGCTTACTGTGTTACCAATTGCATCTTTAAAAGACAAGAAAAAATGCCCCAGCCACTTTGGGGATACTCTAGATGAGAACAAAAAGGAAAAAAAGAAAAATAAAGCATTTACTGGCACAGAGTGATTCTATCATCGAGCCAAGCATTTTTTTAAAAGCCTCTGGGACTGTGAGTTTAATTTTGCTGTAAGGCTCCAAATCCAGTAAAGCTATCACTGGAATCACATTTGTGAGGGCAATTGTCTCAGGATGGCTGGATAGACATTTTGCCTTTCAAGCATATGTCTCTGAAATGGTGGTTGCCACCTGGCAGACTGTTAAATTTCAGCAAGGGATGGAAAATTTATGATTATTTATCTTAGCCTGAAGAGGAGAGTTTATGATTCACCCCTAACATGACTTAACTGCTAACATGCAGATCTTGTATCATTTGTGCAGGTCCTGTTTCAAAATCCACAAGAATGGGATAAAAATCAGGCCCAAAGTGACTTTTGCATCATAATCTTGCTGGTGGAAGAGAGATATACAGCAAATCCCCTGAAGAGACATCTGCATTAATTGTCAAATCAGCTTTCATCACACTCAGCTCCTGCAAGAAGATGAGCTGCTACCAGATGGTGCAGTTGAAGATGATCTTGGTGTCATCCAGGTTCTTTCAATCAAATGCACAGGAATCAGCTTTTTGAAAATTAAGCTGGCAAGTTGTGTTAACTTCTGGATGTTCAGCATAAAGTCAGTAGAATTCAATCTCACTTTTCTCCTCTCTGGCCGCTCAGGGATGAGAACTCTCTCCAAAGCCAGACTGGGCACATATTTAAACACAGATTTAAACACAGGCTGACCACAAGGAGGTCCTGATGCTGGAAACTATTACAGCAATCTTTATAAAAGTGTCTCTAGAGTAAGGTGTGGAACTGATTTTAACAAATTTCAGGTTAGTGCATCACTTCTTCACTGTTTCCAGGGTTATCTTCTTCCAGCTCTTTTCAGGAGTTCATGACCACACCAAGTTTTCACAGATATTACTTATTTCAAACGAAACGTTTCTATTAATTTTGAATTTTGCCACTACAGTGGATATTTTCTTCATTTTTGTTAGCTTTGGTTTGGTTTGGTTTGATTTGGAGCTTTTAGGCTGTAAAAGAAGCCTCAATGTCACTTGAAGATCCTTGAGATTTCATAATTCAAATATTTGCAGGATTTTTGTTTTATGTATATATATATACACAGCTATAAATATTTATGAACATATACATATCTATATATGCACACACATGTATACTTGTATACCTGTATATATTTATTGCATGGAAACAGCAAAAAACATGAAAAAGAATCACATTAACATATCACCACACATGATAGAATTTTTCCATGTGTTTCATTCCTTCAAATCCCGAGGAATCAATTTCATAAGGTGATTTAATGTACTAATTTGATTTTATTTTTTACTATTCTTCTGCCATTTGTTCTCATATGAATGCCAAGGACTCCAATAAAATTTCTTATTATCTTTTTATTTTAGAAGCTCTAGCCCTATCTGATCAAACCAGCAATTGGTTTGACTGTATCTGAAACACAAGGGCTGTGAAAATATCTCACCCACACTGAGGTCTCTACAGCTCATCTGCACAGTCAAGGTTCTGTGGAAGTGGAAGGAAATAGAGGTTGTTAAGTAGAAATTCCTCTAGAATATTTTGGACTATGGTAATTCATATTAATCTAGTAGCACATGTAGATATCCACATTTTATCAGAGGAATCTCTTTTCTTCTTCCGGCAAATACAAATAAGGCACACAAATGGGCAGGTGATCCATCTGACCTGTGTTAAACACCTTTTGGGGCTGAGGTGACTTTGTCTCTGAAGGTTCCTCTTCCCACAAATTGTAGAGGGATGATAAATTACTCCAATGGTTTATATTTGATCTGATTATTTCTGATTTGTTCTGGTAGTCATGGTTATCACCAGGTCAGTCCATTCCTAGAAAAAAACAATAGGAAGAGTGGTTGGTTAACAGATTGCTGCTTTCACCATATGTTTGTTTTGCATTTTTATTGTGAAACATGCTTTTCCTTCACTTGAAGAAGCAACAACCTTATTATTCCCTCCCTCAAAATTGTTTCCTTTCAAAAGATTACTATCAAAACTACTAAAGATTATAACACTGCTGACAACAAAGACACAAGTGGCCAATCAAACACCTTCAAATGATGAAATCACTTTAACTAAACTTCCTTTGTGTACTGGTTTCCAAAGGCCAGGTTATTCCCCTCCTTTTATTCAAGGACATTCTATGGAGTCAATCAATTTTAGTTAAGCATCAGATTTTCCACTTCTGTTTCCACCTTCAAGATTAACTGGCATAATTAAAGTGTGGTTGCTAAGCAAAATGCTGATTACCTTTTTGATGGGTAGAAAGCTCCATCTGGATGTTTCATAGCTTTTATTCATTTTACACAACTGATTTATTTACCTTTAAATACTACAGAAACATTTTATGGTTACACAGTGTAAAACAATATTTGCAAGTTCCTGCAAATGCCCATATTTTTTTAGTCCCTAGATCTAGGAGGAAGGGAAAGGGGAATGAACCAGCATAAAACCAGCAAGTACAGATCAGTGAAATACTATGGTAAGAACTTCAAAATTTGCTTAGGGAGTAAAGTAAAATCAAACTCAGTGGTGGATTTTTAAAAAGTATCAAACATTGATCTAAATCTAAAAACAATGTCATAAATTTGAGTTTGTAAAAAGCATGACAGAAGATCCACAGAGTTATGAAAGAAAACAAAGTAAAAAATATATATATATAACTCTTGCTTAAGAAAATCTATTTTTATCTATATTTAATGTTTGGAATTTTACTGCTGAATTAAATAAGTAATTTGCTATTGAATTAAAAATCAGTTGATATACATCATCATATACAGGGAGTCTATGGTTGGTTACTTAGTGGATATCTACCAATACCTAGACAGTGAGAAATTCTTCTGAGTTTCATCAAAAAACATTATAAAAATTAAATGTTTTCATAGCACTGAAGGAAATGGAAGAATTGAAATCATATTCCAAATAGCAGAAACACTAAAAATATACTGAAAGTTGCATTTGAATTTTCACTCTGATTTTATGGAAGAAGATAGGAAAAGAAATTGCCAAGATGGTGGGAGTTCCTTATTTTGGATTCCTTTTCCTATATGAAGAAGCATTGTTTTAAAGCACTTGTGAAACACTTCACACCAGACACAAAGGAAATTTCCCCTTGCTTTGGTAAACTCTTGATCTGAGTTATGACAAAGCAAATACATTTTGGCAGATGGAGTAAGTGGCAGCAGATTTTCCCTTCTCTTTGATGATCCACCACCAATCCCAGCAACAATTGGAATAACAATCTATTTACTTGCATTGCTCTGGTGCTCTTGGGGTCGCACTACTCCAGCAGCTGCAGCAGCAGAATATCCTTGTGCCAGAAGGTCTTGCAACCTGGAATTCTGCTACTCTTGCTGATAATTTCAACACCAGCCTGTCCAAGATGAGAGTTCAAGTCTGTGTGTCACCCCCTTGACACACAAACCCCAGTAACCATTCAGCAAGAGCACCCTTCTTCTCCTGAGCTATCCATTGGTCTGCCACAAAGTCCTGTTGGAAAATCCCTCTGGAATTTAGCATGTTAATTTTATTACAAGAGTTTATATGCTAATAACTCACCCCTTCCCACTTTAAATAAAGAAATAAATACATTCCTTAATAAAACAAATGTGAAATCCCACACATAAGGTGGTGCAGTCCCATGGGTCAGTAGAGGTTGGGGAACAACACACCAGGTGCCACAGCTCTGAAGGAAAACCCTTGGGGTCAGGGTGGGCAGCAGGCTGTACCTGAGCTAACACTGTGCCCTCAGGACAACCAAGGCAGGCTCTTCTCAGGTTGTGAAAAGATGCAATGGGTGCAAGTTGCAAAAAAGGAACATTCTGGTTAGACTAAATGAAAATTTATTCACTGTGTTGCTGCAAAAATCTGTGCATTGAAGGGTAAGCCCACGTCTGTCCTCAAGGGTTTTAAGAACTTGACTGCACAATGTCCTGATAAACCTGCCCTAGCTTTGAGGTCAGTCCTGACTGATAAGAAAGTTGGAATGAAGACCTGGAGGTTTTCCTCCTGACATTGCCCTTCACCACAATTTCACACCTCTCCCAGTCACCTCTGGCTGTCTCAGGTAATTTCTGCAGACATGTTCAAGTTGGTTTCCTTCACATTCTCCAGGTTCTCCCTGCCAGCCAAGGCTACCAAAACTTTCCAAGTTCAGATTTTGCTGCTCCCTTATGCACCAGTCTCACTGACTTCCTCGGATTTGCTCCCAATCCATAACTGCTTATGGATGACAGTTTATAATCTGACTGAAAGGATTACAACCCAAAGGAAAGGCAATGTAGATGCCTAATGAAAAGGTATTCTACTGAGCACTGGGAAAATCTTTCCTCCAGACTGTGCTCACCTCAGTGCCTTAAAGCTCAGATTACTCAGGTATCATTAGGCCTCAAATATCTAGTTACTTATTGGGTATTAATAAAAAACAACTGAGAACACAAATAAATGGGGGAAAAATTCTATTTTCTCAGCTATATTTTTCTAGTTCGTATTGTGGTTTTTTCCTAATATAAAATTTCTTTGTTTTCTTGACCTACCTGAAAAGTTATTTATGTGGAAAACTAATTAACAGGCACAATGTATTGCACTGCAGGCTTCCTGTGTTGTGTAAATTAAGATGATGGTGAACTTCTCACTCCAATCATTTTTCTTGCAGTTCTGTTACTAAACCTGCTGCCACTCTCCAAACAAAACATGAAACTTCTTCCCTTATGTTTCATAGGCCACAATCAAAAGGGCAGTGGTTTATTACACATGGAATTAGAACTTAATTTTCCTAACAAAATTTGATGTTTGTTTAACTGGACACACATTCCAGGGAAGGTATCTATCCATATGAATATAAAAATATGGCAATGTGAAGCAGTTTCTTTACAAAGAGATTTCTCAAAGCCAATAACACGGATTGGATACTAAATTGTCCATGAGTATAAATGGAAATTGGTGCTTGATTGTCCTCTAGTTCTTTAAAACTCCTTCCTTAGTGATATGAGCAAACCTGAAGAGACATCTTGTCTCCTGCTTTAGGAGCAACAAGAAGCTGGATCCCAAGATGACATAAATCAACACAGCTCTGACAGGCCTCTGTTGATTTACACCAGCTGAGAAATTGTGTCTCTGCACAGATATCTATCGCTGAGCTGTTGAATGATTAATATTCACATCCTTATTTAGATTTCCACCTTTGTCTTGGGTTTGTTTTTCTTCACATCCATCAGATGATTCCTGAAAAGGTATTTTGTACTAATTTATTTCCACCACATGCAGTTCTAAGATTGTCTGAAACTGCAGTGAATATTTCCTGAAACTGCTAGAACTGAAAATGTTTAGAGAGCAAAGCAAAAACATTTTCTTTTCTAAGCTGGTTTGGTTTTTCTTCAATTTGTGCACACAATACTTATTCATTTGGGAGCAGGGGAAAACATTGCCTGCCAACAGAGAAGGAAAACATTTATTGCTAATAGAACCTTAACGTGTCCATATCACTATATTTCTCTGATTTATATTAAAGGAACCACATTTGCACTCATTACAGAGAAAATTGTCCATTTTGCATGAAAAGAGATGGTGTAATTATCATCATATTGGCACAGAACTGCTAAAAATGGGACAGGATAGGACTGGAGGACACAATAGCATGTTTTAAATACTGCCCTCTACCCCAGACCTAATTTAATATTTTTTGTAGACCATCTTTGAACCAAACACACAGATGTTGTCCTCTTGCTGTGAATTTGACTGCAAAGTGTTTTTCCTTAACCACATGTGTAGGTCTCTGTACAGGAATCCCTCCAAACTGCAGTAAGGCTCCAAAAGAGCAAACTGCATCCCATTATTATTGGAAGAATCCAAGGAGTGCTTTCATCAGAAATTATGAACTCTTCCTCAATACAAAAAAACCCCAAACCAAACCAGGAAATGAAAATAGAGACAGTGGCATTCAGAGCTGTTGTTTCTAAAAAGAAAAGAGGGGGGAAAAGCAGTGATGAAATGGTGCCAAATCCATAGGTCCACCCAGGCACATGGGGGAGCTGATACTTTACAATTAAGACTCTAAACCAGCTACAGTTCAATTAAATTCCTTTCAATAAAATATCTGTCATAGTGGAATTTGCATAGGCATCCTGCTCCAAAGAAATATGCTTACTTAAATAGAAATTAGATCAATATAAGTATTTTATGTATTTCTTTCCAGATCACGTGCAAGGTATTGATTATTATCTTGCTTAATTTTCTTCAGCCTGTCTCCTGTGAGTGATTTATAAAGAAAAGTCTCAGAGAAGCAATAATAATTCCTTAGGGTATACATACCACATGTGTACACAAACCTGACTGATAGCACGGTGGCAGAAACTTAATGTTTATTTATGTACATGGGAGATTCAATTTAATATTGGCTCAACTTTTTTATCACTATTTGTATTTGCTTGCATACTGAAATATAGGTAATTTCAGAACATGCATAAATTCTTCGAAATGAGTTAAAGAAGAAATCTGATAACTTTCATTGCCTACACATTTCCTGGAATTATTAAACTATTTTTAAATCCTACCATTCTGATTTTTTTCTTTCTAATTTAATTGATTGGAATACAAATAAATTAAAAGCTTGCATAAGGTGAAACTCATCCTTGTGCCCCTGTAGATATTTTAATTATTTAAGTGTAATTTCAGAATATGTGTTCAGGCATTATTCCAGTCCCTTCCTCAGGGATTTTCAGGACACCTTGAAGCTGATTATAATACTATGATTTTTTTTTTCCCCTGCACAACAGGTAAGGAGCAGAACCAGGTATATCAGCTCATGTAGAAGAAACATGGGTCTGGTTTTCCATCCCTGGAAGTGTCCAAGGCCAGGTTGGAATGGGGCTTGGAGAAACCTGGTCTAGTGGAAGGTGTCCTGTTCCCCAGGGGAAGATGCAGCTGGATGATCTTTAAGATCCCTTCCAACCTAAACCATTCTACGCCTCTGTAATTTAATATTCTGTCTCTTAAACTGCAGATAAACACCTGGTGTGATGTCATATATAATTTGCTGTTTGTTTTGCTGGAAGAGATCTACAGAGCACTCCTAAATAAATAAAAGAAGGATGGGCGATGGAAAAAGCAGGAGACAAGATGTCTCTTCAGGTTTGCTCATATCACTAAGGAAGGAGTTTTAAAGAACTAGAGGACAATCAAGCAATGGAAACTTCCCCAGCTGCTGCCCCAGAGTGGAGATGGAAAGAAGAGCTGCAGAGAGGGGAATGTGCTGCTGTGGCTGTGCAGGTAAAACACAGAGGTCTGGGGCATGGCCTCAGCCCTTGGGACAGATGTTCTGAGGGGATTGGTGCTGTCTGGGTGATACCTTAAGTTTTAGCGTTCATATTTTTTAGATCCTGTAGTGTCTTAGTGTGTGACTCTGAACTTCATATTAAGTGTTAGCAAGTTCTCCTCACAGAACTTGCTAACACTTAAACACTTTTGTCAGACAAAACAATCATTTTCCAGCCCGAGAACCAAGGACACCGTGGCACCTTCAGTCCCAAAAAGTGCAAACAACAGGGAATTGAGGAGGGCAATCTGGGAGGATGGGACTTCATAACCTGAAGCTGTAATTGGGCAATTAACCCCTATATCACGGAGAAAATGCAGGTGAACCCAGGATGGAAAGAAATGATGTTGTCTGACTCTAATTCAGAAGGCTGAATGATTTCTTTATTATATTTATATTATAATACATTAATATACTATTTAAAGAGAGCTAAAACTACATCTTACATTTCTAACTACCATATCTAACTAACGCTAACTTCACTTGGGACTCTCTCCCCTGAGAGAGTCCTGGTGGATTCGATTGGCCATCAGGGCCAAACAATCCTCACCAGTATCTAATGAACTAATGACTCCAGGTCAGCAATCTCCAAATGCATTCCACATAGAAAAACAAGGGACAGAAATAGAAATTGTTTTCTCTTTCTTCTCTTCCATCTCGCTCTATAATAAAATCCTGAGAGAGAAAAATATGTGCTTGCCACAAACCCCAACATGTAAATGGACCAAAACTTATAAAAATGTGAAAACTCGTGACCTGGTGTCTATCTTGGTCAGAGCCACAGCCAGGCTCTTGTACTGCCCAAGGTGTATCCTTTGAAGGCCTTTTAATAAATACCTCCTTTATTCCTTTAACTCTGTCCAGCCTCTGTTCTAGGTCAGCCTCTCAGGCATCATGGGCAACCTGGGAGCTGGAATGGTCCGAGGAGCACCCAGCCACGGGGGAATGTGGAGTAAAAGCAGCTCAGCTGCACTGCAGGCTCAGCTGTGCAGTGAGAGGCTGAATTTGGCTGAATGCTGTGCAATCCTATCAGAGATGAACAGCATTTACAACTACTGCCCCTGACAGAACAGGTAGGGGTAGGGGAATAGAAAGGAAGAAAAAAAAAAAAGGGGGACCCCTCCCCCATATTATTTGAATCCTCCCAATGACTCTGAAAAACTAGAAATTATTTTGAAAATTTTCAGCATTATCACACGTTCCAGTGGTGAATTCCAGGAACTGAATACGTTCTCTGTAGTTCTGCCCTGTTCTCCTTTTTCTGCAGCTATGAAAGATAAACCTGAAAAGTGTTCTTCTAGCCTCCACTGCTTGTTAAGCTAGCCTAGGAGATTGAAGATTCTGTAGTCCAAACACAAAAATCTGATTTTTACTCTTCTTTTTTTTTTCAAATTAGGAGCTTCTCATTTATCTCAAATGACATTTTTGCTGCCTTTAGTGTTCTCCTGCATTTTTTAAATGCTTTTCTGTTAGAAGCTTGCAAAGCTTGCTGATGTCTACATTAAACCAATCCATCAGCCATGGCACTCAATCACAGCAGGTGAAACACATCTTCTACCTGCAATGTCTCCTTAGAAAGAGCTACAAACAAATGAGTTTTATTTGACTTTTAGCACTTCTTGATTGACCACAGTGTATTTGGAGTTAAAACCTTTTAATTTAACTGTTAGTAACAGAGGAAATTGTCCATCTACAATGCTGACTTGCTCAAACAGCACTTTTGATGTCTCTCTTTAGTTCTCACCTATAATATAAAAAGGCAGATTAAAAAAAAAAGAAAGAAAATTAAAAAAAAAAAAAAAAAGAAAAAAAAATGAAGTTCCTTATTCAGAAATCAGACTTTTTCAAATTTGAAAGTGTGTAAAAATCCTACTCAAATATTTACAAAAACATTTTTAAAGACCACTGATTAAATGCCCAAATATTGGCATTGTAAAGTAGCTCCATTTTTGGTTTTGGTCATGCCTAACTTTGTTTGGTTTCATCTTATTCCATGATCTCAGCTTTGGAAAACACAGTTGTCCAGTGGTGCAGTCTTGCAACAAGATTTTATCAATGGAAAGACCAGGGCTAATAGCATAGAAATGCCATAAATTAAGAAAAAAGATCTAGTGCTGGCCATGTCATTGGTAACTTTAAAAAAACCCCATGAAATAAACTTTTGTAGACCTAACACCTGCTTCAGAAACAACTTCTGACTTAAATATAACTACTGGAAAATCAGTTATGATGATTCCTGAGGTTGTTGTGGTGTTTTCCTTCTTTTCACTCAAAACCAAGTTGCATTTACATAAAAAGGCAATATAATTTCCTGGCTTATAAACAATTATGAGATTGATTTACACAGAATCAAGGACCAGTTGAGGCCAGAAGGGACCACTGGAGATCATCCAGCCCAACCAAAATTCAGCCCTGATCCAGGCAGGGTTTTTGGGAGCTGGCTGCTGAGGATCTTTTTTTTTCTGGAGCTGGTAACACCACATCAGGTGTGGGCTGTCAGTATGAAAACCACTCAGCACATGAGATTTTTTAAAAGTTGAGGTGAGCGCTTTCAAGGACAGCACTTCTCATAAGCATTTGGAAATGTCAGTGACTACAACTTATCTGTCAAGCTTGCTGATTGACAGTTTTAGATCCAGATAATGCATTAACCACAAGCTTCCATCAGCTGATTTGGCTTCTCTGTCACTTCTACACAGCACCGTAATGTTGCTATTGGCCTAAAAACTCTGTATTACTTGGTCACATATTTTTGAGCCCATTCTCAGGCAAGAGAGAACATTGAAAAACTGCCAAAATACAGTTTTCAAGGGGGGAAAAAATGCACTTTCACTGAAGTAGAAAAGTTTCATGGGAAAGGATTGTACTAGAAAAACTGAAAATTCAGAGCTGGGGTTTCAGCTCTAAATTTGGAGGTTCTTTGTAGATTTCAAAGCAATTTATATACCTGCTAAATATGACCCTCCCTGCGTTACAATTGTGGAAAGACCAAGTCAAACCCCAGGTTATTCTAGTTGGGCTCTCAGGTACAATTTTCAGCTGCTGAGCAAAACCAGCCGGATTTGCAGAAAGGCAGAGGAACCTGAAGAAGGCTCATTCTAAGGAGCACAACTACAACTCCAGCCCAAACTAATCACAGAACCATTTAGGCTGGAATAGCTGGAATAGACCTCCAGGATCATCAAGCCCAGCCTTTGACTGCTCACCTCCTTCTCAACCAGACCAGAGCAGTAAAAGTCACTGTCCCAGATTGCCAAGCAAGATGTATTCTATTTGCCATCTGTATTGCAGTTGTCTTCTGTTCATTGGGCAGTTTTCCTTATCTCTCCCATAATCAATCCTCCCTCTGGGGAGACATCTGCTGATAATGGGCCACTGAATGTCCCTGCATGGCTGATAAGAACTACAGCATCCCACTGTGAGATGCTCTGCCCAGAGGGAGGAGCCAAGCATTCCTACCTGGATATAATCTGAGATTCTGGCACTCCAGCACAGCTTTTCTCCACTGGATTCCCAGAGGGGCAGCTGCCTCTTCCACTGGATCTTCAGAGGAAGACTCCACCTTTCTACAGGATCCCTGCTCCAACAGAACCACCCCTGACACTCCAGGAGGACTCAGCCACAATTCCAATGGGACTGCTGCCAACACCCTGACCCACAGGGTGTCAGGTTGGATTCTGACTCTGCCAGTGTTGTTTTGGTTTGTTGCATTGTTTATTTTATCTTTTTATTTTCTTCCCTAATAAAGAACTGTTATTCCTGCTTCCATATTTTTGCCTGAGAGCCCCCCTTTAATTTCAAATTTATAACAATTTTCCATTTCAGGGGAGGCTCCTGCCTTCCTTGGCAGACACCTGGCTTTCCAAACCAAGACAGTCACACAGCTCTTCTCAGCCTAAATTTTGCTGCAGCACTGAGAACAGCCTGGGTCTATCCTGAAGGATGAGTGAGGGCTGTGGCAGATGTGTTATGGGTGAAGGAGGAAGGGTAAGTGGTGCTTTCAGAAAGGGCTACAGCTGCCATCACATCACTTGTTCTCAGTGTCACAGCACTGTCTCTTTTTCATAGGGACAAAGCACACAGGAAATCCCTATTCTTGTCTTGCTCCCACCTGACTCCTGCAGCACTCAGCTGTCCCTTCTGCCTGCCTCAGGAGCTAATAACCCCCTCAGCAAGTCAATGAAAAAGACACAAATCACCTGCCAGTCAGTCCTGTCTGTCACTGAGTGGTCCACTCTGCTACTCAGAGAGAAATCTGCTGTGACCACACTTGTCACTGTCCTGGAGGTCAAAGCTGATGTAAACCAAAGGCACTTGGTTTATGCCTCCTGAAAATAAGGCCCATTCCATCTGTCTATTTAAAAACTGAAAGACATAAACAATTACAAACACTTCAAAGATTTTACTGTCCTACCTTGTTACAAACTCCAAAGCTTATCTGTGTTGATAACAGACTTTTCTCTCTCTCCTGCCTGATTTGCTTGTTTGACCCACTTTTTCAACACTTTCCCTAAAGGTAACACAAAACCTTTCTGAGTTGCTCATGCAACTTTTGATCATATTTAATAACCAGGACCTCTTTTTCAAGGCTGTGTGAGACTATTGGAGAAATCCCAATGGCTTTTCATCGTCCAAGGGATTATTTGCATATTGGGTCAGGCGATAGATCTCAGTAGCTCCAACTCTCTCAGTCAAATATACAGAACTTGAACAGAAAGATGGAATTGGCTTCTTCTGGGTGTGATCTTATTTTTTCCATCATCAATGATTGTCAGTTCTGCAGACAGGTGGCATTATGGATATCTGATAAACTGCAATGTTTCTAAAATGTGCTGAAGGGGTTGGCAGGCATGACAGGATGCTTCTGGAAGCTGTACCTACTGTCCTCTTCCTGTTTGCACTTTTACATAGGGCTCCAATATTCTATCTCAAAAACCCTGTAAATTACACAGGTGTCCTTTTTAGCTGACAGGTCACACTGTTGACTCATATTCAACTTGCCATCAACCCAAACCCACAGATCTCCAGCCTCCTGTCCCCCAGTTTCAGTGTAAAACCAGGATTGCCCCAGCCCAGGTGCAGAATCCAGCCCTCTGGAGGTACTTGTGTTCCTTCCAAACTGTTACAGGAGTGTATAAATGACTAGCTCAAACTTTAATGCTATAGAATGATAGAAACAAAAATGGTTTGGGTTGGAAAGGTCCTTTAAAGGTCACCTACTTCAACCCCCTGCAATGTGTAGGGACATCTTTAACTAGATCAGGATGCTCAGAGATCTGTCCTGACTTTGAATGTTTCCAGAGATGAGGATCTACCACCTTTCCGGGCAACCTGTGCCAGCCTTTCACCACACCTATTGTAGCAAAATACTTACATCTAGACTGAATCAATATTTTTTTAGTTTAAAACCACTACCCCTTGTCCTATTTATCTTTTACACATGTAAGCTGAAGCAGCCTTTGTGTACCAAATTGCATTCAAAGCCCAGTGATGCAAATGTTCATTAATATGTAGTAAATATTGGTAGCATCCTGTTACATGTTTTAATGTCTATTTATTATGATTTTATCCTGTCAGCTAAATGCCACATTGTCAAGATTTAGTTATAAAGTGGGGACTGATATGGTAATGATGGCAAAGCAAAGCAGAAAGCAAGAAAACAGCATTTTTTTAGCAATTCTTTCTTTTTATTTGAGTTTGTGAGATGTTATTTGAAGTGTGGATTCAACACCAGTGATATACAAATAGTTTTCTACACAGGAGGGAGTTTTCTAAGTTCTTGGCCAATGCAGATCAAGTCAATGCATTTAATGGAGTTTAGGAGGATTCAGCTGACCCCAAAGCACAAGGAGTTTTAGCCCCTGAGGTAAGATTCTAGATTCCAGGGTGAGCTGCTTGAATGGAGTGACAGAATCTCATCTGTAGAAAAAGTCCTTTTTCTTTTCTGCAACCAGTCCTTGTATTTGTGCACTCAGAAGATATTAGAAATCCTCTCTTGAGGAGGGCTGGGAGGTCAAGAACCTGTGGGTGGATAAGGGAGAAAGGGCTATAACAGATGACATATCAGCAGTTCTGATATGCTCAGCTGGGAGCATCAGGACATATTTCCCTGCTGTCAGCAGGTCACTGGAAATTCCTGTGGCTAATAAGTGAAATCACTTTAAGCAATGGGTGATTCTTTAAAACAGGAACCAGAAGCCAGCAGAGATATGTAGAGAAGAAAACACTTCAACACTTCTGACACTAATGCAGAAGACAAACACCTCCTGAAAATGGTTCATCCTGGCTTAAATAAGTTCTAAAATTCCTTGTCTATACCTCCTCACACTGTACACAGGGAATATTTGACTAAGGCAGACTTACAAGCCTATATTTTTGATTTTTAAAGTAAGGTAACGTGGATCTCAACCACACTGGTCAGGCGACCAGGGATAAACCAGAGCTTTAGGATTTAAAACTCAAGTGAAACATTCTAATTAATCATTATGGGACTCAAAGAAGTCACATATTTTTCATTTAAAATATTTTAATTGTCAATCACTCTTCAATGAACTTGAGATGTTTTATTTGTTGAAACTTTATCTCACTCCAGCTTCTTTTCTTTATCTGTTCCTCATTATTATACTGAAAGATATGAAACCAAAAAGATTTGACTTAGCATGAAACTTGATGTCATTAAAACCTGAATGAAGATAAAAGTGGGGAGAAAAGAAAAAGAATCCAAAGTGCCATGAAAAAAACACCAGAAACTTGCACCAGAGTATTCCACATGACCTTTATCAACTCAGGAAATGTAAATGAAAAAGAAGCCAGTGAAGGTTGAGAAAAGCCCATGTTTAGAACAGAGCCTAATAGTGCACTGCTGTCATTCATGCAAGTAAAAGTTAAATTTAACTGTTCTGATGTAATTTTTAACTAGAGGAATCATTACCTGAACCACAGCATTATATCTCAGAGGGAATTTAAAGAATGAATTTCACCTGAAACAGCGACAGGTGGTTTTTCTTTCAAAAAATAAAGCACAGTAAAGAATGCTGGAAGTCAGAGCTTTTACTAGGACTTATTTGCAGGTGAAAAATGGAATATAACTATTGCATTTTACAAGGAGTCAGCTCCTCCTCTGTCCCATTGACTTTCAGGTTTAACAGCAGAGGACAATTCATAGCAAAAAGGCATTAACTTCATTTGCATTGTGAGTTAATGACATACGAAGTTCTTGCCAGCCAGCTTCTTTCAATGCACTGAGTGAAGCATAGAATTGATTTAGTACACCCAGTAAAATTAAGTGGACATTTTGCAATGCCTGAATTAATTGCAGGATGTATTTTTGTTTATTACTTCCGAGGGAAAATTCAGTGGCTCTCATTAAATGCATGGATGGATGGATGGATGGGTGGGGGAATGATTGATGATACAGGATCAAATATAGCCAATTATTTTTCCATTTCTTCTAGGCATATTGCTCTATTAAGAACCAGAATATAGCAATAACAATCAAACTTAGCAGAGCCATCCTTATTTGCTCTTTAAGGCTGAAATTCAGCCCTGTGAATATGCACAGCAAACACCCTTTTGCATTTCTCCTTCCTCCCCACAAACACTTGTGTTCATTAACAAGACACTGACATTTACAATAAGGACAGATTTTCAAAAGTGTTTGCTTTTAGAACTGCAAAATAAGTAATCACATTTTCCAAGGAGTTTGCTCACATTGGTCATTCACAGCAAATGCCACCCTGCTCCAAAGAAATCAGCCCAGCTGCCCACTCAGGCCTAAGAGGAGCTTTCTGCAATCAAATTTTGTTATCCTGTTTCAAACCCTTCCTTAAAATCTGTGATGTGAAAAGGAATAGATAAAAACAGTGGATAAATGTATTTGTTCAATAACCAGGAAAGGGCTCAGTCTGTGTTTTTTTCTCCTGATGGGGTTCAGCAGTGACAAGGTGATGCAATTCACAAAATGCATTCCAGCACTGAGTCAGGGCTACTCCCTTGTGTTCACTACTGGGCACAGCACTGTTTAGAAAGTTATTTTACAATCTAAACAGAAGAATACCTCAAAGTGAAGGAAATTGCTGCCTTGGGTCTGTACCCACTCCCTGGTTAATATCTGTGGCCTCACAGCCTCTCCTTTCCCACTCTGTCCATACCTAACCTTTACTGAAGACCTAAAATGTTATTTTCAAACACCAAAGCCCATTTTTGGCCCTGTCTTTGTATCATGGTGGAATCATGATCCAATAATTAATTCTCTCCAGCCCAATTAACAGCACCCAGAAATCTGTGGCTGATCCCACTTTGCTTTCTGGATCTTCATTCACCCAGACTAGAATTCAGTTCAAAATTTGGTAACTGGCAACTGCTGCAGCTGTCATTTGAAACTTCAGCTTACTTCTGTGTGGATTTTTTTTTTAATTTAACCATATACACCTATTTCTAGTTTCTAAAGTTTGCTTTAGCTTTGTGTTCACCTCCTCAGCAAAAGTGACTCCCTCTGAGTTCAGACATTCTTCTCCTGAAAAAAATTTTCCTTCCTCCCAGCAGGTTCCCACTTCCACCTTATAATCACATACTATGATGCCTCTCCAAGGATATAGAAGTATATACAATCCCAGAAAATGTCTTCGTTCTGACTGAATTTCTTGCATTTATGGACTTCAAAAAACCCACCAGATATTCTGTATTTCTCTCTCAGAGCTGATAATCTTGTTTTACATAATTTTAACTTTTTAACTTTTATTTTTTTAAGATTCTCCAAGCCAAATCCAATTGGCCATGTGCTCTGCCTACATTTACCTTAAATATAGGTATGTCAGGGCTTATAAATATGGTTGTTTTGACCCCACCACCCCTAAATCATCTATAGGCTGCTTTAACCACATTTTAAATAGATATTTCCAGGGGACAGCACCTATGTGCAACATCAGCTCCAGCCATGGTCTTGTTTTATTATCTCATTGTAAATAAGAAATAAATCTACTTCATCATACCAGGGTAAAAATGAAGTCACAGAAGGTTTAGTAACATGAGAAACATTTTCTCAGAAGCTAGACCTAGTAAGCTGCAACCTCTACACACTGAGCTGTTTAATCAATTCTGCATTGACTTCACTAGTCAAAACATTTATTTTGAATGTCATTTATGTTTAAATTGATTCCTTTTATTTGATCTTTTTCTGAACTGATCCTGAGTCTTTAAAGATATGGGTTGTTTATAGATATTTATTTAATAACTGGGATGATTAACTTGTAGAGTTTTTCATCTGTTGCATTAGGAGCTTTTATATGTTTTCTTTTGATGTTCATTGATGACTTCTAAGTCTATTGTCACTGATTTTTGCTGCCCAAAAACAAATGCAAATATTTTGGTTGGGAGTCTAGACATTCTCATGGGTATCCTTTTGAAGAACAGGGATCTTGAAGAAATACTTAATCAAATGGTGCTGAAAAATCTGTGAAATGTTTAGGAGGGGTGAACACAAATCAAGACTTTCTGAGGAGTTCAGTCACCACCATGCTCAGACTAATTACCATGAAAGGATCCCAGCACCAGATTTGTACCCACTGCCAGGCAATGTGTATTTCCCAGTACAAATATCAGTGTTTGGATGGAAACACAGAGATAATAATGCACAGGTGAGGAGGAGGAGCCCAGCCCTGTGATCCCATCTGCTAAATCCATCTCTACCTGTGCTGAGAGATGACAAAAGCCAAATTTTAACTGCATCTGCCTGGGACAGCTGAGTTTGGGGTTTGGTGCCAGGAATTAATTGGAGCCAAACCAAATGATTATCCAACTTGTGTCTTGATCTAAGGACAGCCACACAAAAATAGATTTGTGCTCCAGCTACTCCAATGTACAATGTGAGCAGGTGATGAGGCTGAAATCTGTCAGCACAAAATTAGAATGTGTTTGACACTTGGTGGTAGTTTAGCCATAACAGAAGTCCTAGAAGCTGCCATGCTTTCTTGTGTTATGTATCCAGATAAAATACACCCAATTTCCTTTTCAAATATAACCAAAACCTTATTTTAATTAAAAGGTAATAAAGTCTCTTTGAGATTAAAAAGACAGACAGTCTTCTGAGAAATATGGAAACTGCAAGGGGAAAAAATTGTAACTCTCTGTAAGAGAGTTGCAGTTCTGATGCTGAGGTTAGAGTGAAAGCAGCTTTAAAATAAGATTCCTGAGACTCACACACATCCTCCATCTCAGGCACTGCTCTGGAATTTCCAGCCTGAAAGTCACAATTCTGTGAGCCCCAGATGTGGTCTTCAGTTTCCAGTTAACAGATATTTTCTTGACAGCAGAAGGGAGTGATTTGATCTCTACTTTAGAGCTTCCAATCTTTAGAACTGGGAGGCCTCTTGCTCCCCTGAGAGCTGCAGAGCTCCTGCTCTTTGTGCTGCCAGTGAAGGCAGAGAATCTGATTTGGGCTGAGTCATGCTCTGGTTCTGCCTGGATTTTTCTGTTGTCCATATGAGTGAGTCTAAAGCAGAGAGTTTAGGTTTGTGGCTCTCCAAAATTAGGTAAATAGGATAAATTTAGGGTTTTTTCCAGAAGTGAACAGACTGGAACAGCCATGGCAACGCCGCCCAAAACCTCTGCACTGGTTTTGTAAAGACAGAAAAAAGCCCACCCAAAACCATTCATTATAACCAGATAGAAAGGAGCCTCTTTTCAACTCTCTTCTAACTCTCACAAAAACATCAACAGTGTGTGAAAAGGTTGAAGTAGATATTGACTCGATCTATTAAGGTTTGTTTGCTAAAAACCTCCTCCAGCAATCAATGTCTGTGCTCTCTGGAAGTGCAGTGTCAATTCTGACCTTCAATTATGGACCAAACAGTCTTGATTTTTATCAGGAAACAAAGAAACAAATGGATTTATTATTTATCTGGTAGAAATTTTCTCTTTGACATTAGAATATATTAGGCTAACATAGGGTTTGGTAGCTGCAGCACTTCATCATTTTTAATTTGGGAAATAACAGAAGAGAAGGTAAAGTTGCATTAATACATGGCAGTAATTATTACATGGCTGTCATTTAGATGTGACAGGCTTCAGCCTGTGCCAGCTTTTTTCCCTTTCTCAAGCCAGATTTTGCTAGTGTCTGCAGCCTATTTAATATATTAGTGATGAAGCAAATATTTCTGCTGAAGCAATCACCCAACCATAGGAGCATCTGCATGAAAAATTCATGTGCCTACACAAGTGCATGACAATCTCTAATAGGAATCCACATCCCCTCATGCTGGAATCA
Organism: Ploceus nigricollis; assembly: GCA_013399945.1. Classification (NCBI taxonomy): domain Eukaryota; kingdom Metazoa; phylum Chordata; class Aves; order Passeriformes; family Ploceidae; genus Ploceus; species Ploceus nigricollis. The sequence goes on along the minus strand of VXBC01004083.1, from coordinate 110,298 downwards.
GGTGCATTGCTAACAAGCTGCAGGTGGAGACATGAAGAAATTAATTGCAAGGCCCTTGATAATTGTTCAGACTTCATCTTAAATATGCTGGTGAATCTGTCATTTTTTGGTAATTTACTTTTTGTTGGATTCACTGCTCACAGTAAAGAGCCTCATCTCTTATCTCCCTCCAAGGCATGTGATGGACACAAAAGCTGTCCATGAAGAGAAGGAAAATGAAACCCTGAAACAAAAAATGCAGATTGAAGTTACGAGATAAAAGCTGTGAGAAGAAAAACCAGACAAACACAGAGTTCCTATAGGGAGGGAAGAAGCAGAAATCAAATTCTGGGGGGATGGAAATCTGCCAGCAGTGATATGGTGGCACACACATGTCACACTGGAGATGTTATCCTGTGCAAAACTCAGTGCCACTAAGTTTGAGCAGGGGAGCAAGTAAACAAGGATTCAAGCTCCACCACACTGCAAAGCTGAGTAGAATTTCTGACAACCTAAAAGCAAATCCCAGCTCTGAAATATTTTTTTTTTATTCTCATACCACAGCAAAACATTGCTGTTTTACCTCCTGTGGGACAGATAAGAGATGTATTGCCAGATCCAGCCAGTGAAATAGCTGCACAGCTTACATATTCTCCTTCTTGGGCCCAACCTGATGGCTGTATGCTTGATTGCTTCTCTGCAGGGAAGTCTGATGATCCCATTTCCTTGAAGAATATGAAAGCCTGGAGTGGCGCAGAGCACACCCACCCTGCAGAGCACAGGAAGGTGCAGAAAGGTGCCCTGCTGGTTTAAAGGAGGCAGTGTCTGCCACTGCTCCGTGCTCAGCCTGGCGCAGCACGGCCTGGGAGACAGCAAATCCTCCTCTGAGCTGCAGGTCCAGCACAGCAACCAGAGGCAGCCTCTCACCTCCAGCTCATTTAAATTTGTGTGCCCCCTCTCCTGAAGCATCCCAGAGCCTCCACCTGTGCTCAGGTGCATCTGCTTTGGGATCCAGCTGCTGTGAAAGGTTTCCTGCTCATCCCACAGCCTCAGGGATGCTGTTCTCTCCCTTTGCTTGAGGTTAGCCAGGATTTGTCTCCTACCAGAAGTGAGATTCATCTCAGCAAATCTGTGTGCCTGGCATCTCATTTTGGTTCTTGCCTGGGTTCCCTCTGCATTTAACAGAGAGCTACTCAGTGTGGAAGAGGTTTTACAGAGACTTCTGTGAGCCAGAGAGAAGTTTGATAAGATGATCCATGTTTACCACTGAAAGAATTTTCTACCAAGGGCATTGACATAGAAACCAAGAAAGAAAGAAGGATAAACAAGAGAAACCTGTAACTGCCTATTCCAACAAGCACTTTGTTTGTCTCTCGTGACCAATGAGTAAACTTATGATCTTGTAAGAATGTAAAAAAAGTACACATGCTATAATAAAAATGGCTGGAAGCCCTCTGAAAGTGGAGGGTTGCTTTGTATTGTCTCTGTCTTAACTAAGACAATTCAGGACATGATTCATCTCACCTATCTTGGACATTATTTGGGGTTTATGTGATTGATCAATCTCTGCTGGTGTTCATCTCAGTTAACGGGTGCTTGATGGCTGGCATGGTCTAAACACTCAGCCAGGAGACACCAAAATGTACCTGGGGTATTTCATATGTATGTGACAAAATATTACTGTTGTTCAGCTCCATGAAACCATGCTCAAGTCAATGGAGCTTAAAACTCAAACAAGAACAGCAGCTCGTGGGGTTTTGTGAGCTATCACTCTGCTGAGGGGTTCCTCTCTTGTCACATTCTCCTGCCCACAAGCTTTGACTGTATTGCACACTTCCAAAAAAAAAACCCAAACAAAAACCCTTCAATATAATTTAACTGGACAAAGGCAGACAGATGGAACCCTAAGTATAATCAGCTTTCTGCCCCTGTTGATATGAACAAAGAAGGAGTCCTCTTGTCCAGTCCAAATGATGTTTGCAAACTGCTGCATTGAACTAATTCATGATGACACAATTTCCTTGTTGTCTGATGAACCTTTATAACCATCATTTTCTGTAAACTGCCTTCAAATGTAGTCTCTCATTTGGTACAAACAAAGCCCTGAGGAGGTGCAGAGCTGCTGAGCTACAGCCCCTTGCACCAGCCAGCAGGTTCACCTGGGAAGTTTTGCTCTTAAACAAACTGGAAATGCCCATGGAAATCTTCCTAAATGCTCCTTTCTAGAACTATCTTGAAAGTTTCTGTCTATTTCAGTTACAGAAAAAAGACTTAACACCCAGTATCTTATTTTGTTTGTTTTTTGGTGGGTTTTTTTTTTCATGGTCATTTCTTTGTAGGGCAAATAAAAATATATTCCACCTCATTTTTGGTGGGTGCAAAAACTGTTGCAGGTTCTTCTAAGTCAATATTCCATAAAGCTCTTTGTAAAATGGATTATCAACATTGACAGAGAAGCAAGTGGGCAACTGCTTTCTTTACTATTTATATATTAAATTTTACTATATGATGACCATGTGAAGTCTCTGGGGATTACTGCAATAAAGCACTTTTATTGTTCCAGATATACTTTGCTACAGTTATTATTGGATTCAGTTTATGAACTGATGTTACCTGCTTAAGATACAATTCTGAGAGAATGCATACAGAGGAAAAATCTGCTTTTGCAAGGAAGATATTAGATAAATATTGTATTTTTGTCTTTGTAGTCTGGTTTCCGTAGCAACTTAAAGTTGCACTATCATTTGATCAGCTCTTGACTGGAAAGCAAAACATTACTTTGGTCCAGAAAATAAAAAATAAAGAGTTATTGCCATCTTCAGTAAAACATATCATGGTATCCTTGGTAACACCACCATCAAAACCAGAGAGCATGTACTTATGCTGAAAAATCAGCATGGGTCCTGATGTCTTGAAATATGTAAAAGGGGAGAGAAGGTGGGGAAAGGACTTGGAAAAAGGCCTTTTATAAAAAACTAATGCTGGATTGAGGTGCCAGGGCCACCTGACAGAGGGACAGTGGCATCTGTGTCCTGAGGAGCTGTAAGAGACACCATGGGATGAGTGGGAGGGATGGTGCAGAAATCAGATGTGCCCTGCACAAGGGACAGCTTCCAGTTCTAATTTTCAGCTGGAATAATTGTTCCTTTTCTGAACTGAAAGCTTTTGGGTCAGGTTTATTGAAAATGAAGCTGCATATTTACATGTCTCTGTTTCCTATACACTGAGGGAATGGAGTTCTTTCATATGTAAATCTGATTTCAAGAAAGATGTTAAACCCAAAGGATATAGCGTTAAAATACACTGGAAAATACTCTTTTCTCCACTTAGTGCTTATCCATTTTTGATCAAGTCTTCAGAGTCAGATTAATAGATTAATTTTGATACAAAAGACTGTGTCAGAAAAACCTTTTCCTTGGGAAGCTCTCTGCTGAGAGAGGTCCCAAAATATTCCTTCAGAGTGGGACTATTTGATAACGGGCAAACTTTTGCAGTGAAAAGGACACTTTAAATTCAGAAAGCAGTTTCCACAGCAATTGGGTAATTGTGTAGAACATTTTGTAAGCATGTTTCTTGTTTTCCAGCCTGCATTACTTGAAGCACACCAGCCCCACAACTCTTAGGAATATTTAAAACCAAACAAACTGGACAGAAAATGCCTAATCTTGATGTTCCAAACATGCCAGGCAATGAACTTGATTTTATGGTGTCACAAATTGCCTTTGGACATGATCATAACTTCATTTATACTTCACACTGCTCTGCCAAGGAAGGAAAATTCCTGGCAAATCAGTACTGCACTTGCTCACTCTCTCTTTTTGTCCAAATCATTTTCTCCTAAATGCTGACAAGGCCCAATTCATGAAGCAGATAAAGTTGAAGCTTTGCTAAATGCATGACAGTTGTAATGGTTATTTACAATGTTTTATTTCTGAATTCAGATGAGCAGTCCTAGAGCTAATCTCTGATATTTTGCATTCATCATGAGCTGATGTTTCCTAGGTATTCACTCAGGATGTGATTTACATTCACAATGATTTTCTATAAATGTTGAACTTCTGTGCCTGACACTGGAATACTTTCTCTGAACCTGAAAATAGACAAGTCGTGCTTAAAAACAGTGAATGGAAATTTAAAGTCAACAGCAACCATTAAAAACTATAATTTTCCCCATTTCCAGAAAAGAATATCTGCAAGAATATGAAATTTGGCTTGATTGTGCTATTACACACAGCACCAAGGGGGTCTTGTGTACTTACAGAGCAAGTATCAGATATTCAGACCTCAATTTCCCTCCAAGGCAGGCCAGCTCAGTGTCTGAATTTCCTCCTTTCCCTTCCCCATCTTCTCTCCACCCTGCTATGTAAATCTACTGCCTTATTCACTCAATACAAAGGAATTAACCCTGGACATGGAAGAAGACAAGAACATGCTGTATAAAAAAATCAGCCAATACCCACAGTCTTTCTTTCACAGCAAATCTTTCTTTCTTTCTTTAGATGTGGGAAAAAAACCATACTCATTTAGCCAAAACACTTTTCTTTACTCTCCTTCTTCCCTCAGCTTCTGACAAACACTGAAACTCTGCTGAATGCACCACAAGCAACCCTTTAGAATATTGGCTCTTACCCTGGCCATTTCTTATCAGAGAAGAAATGTTTCTTAATCAAATGGATATCAAACTTAATGGCACTGCTGCAGTCACCATGCAGGTCTTGTAGCCAGTGCTTAAATAATAAAGGGCACCAGCATCTCCACACAGCCAAAAATCCTCTGTGTGTGCTGAGTAAACAAAGCTGATAACAATCATCTTTAGCATTCCAGGGAGATAACACATCACTCAGACTCTAATAAATGGGTTAAAGCAATACTTTCTGTCAGTTTATAGGACCTGGAGTCATTAAGAATAAATTACTTTTTTAATTAAAGATTTTTTTTTATTACCTAATGAATGAATTTAAAATGTAAACTGCTGATTGAAAAAGGAAAATGGACCTCAGCCAAGACTGTGAATTCCAGGTTATAAGGAAAAAATTGATGAGAGCCAGCCACACACTGCATTGACCTTCTCCAATTTGAACAGGTAGTTAGCATGTTTAAAGAGAATGGTACATTAACATAATCTGAATTATCATTATTAAAACACTGCTTCAGGTGTAATTAGTATTTTATTATCATTACTGTTATGACTTAATTCCTGTCCTAGACAGATTTCATCTAGTGTTACTTCTCTCCTGTCTTCATGAACTGTGAGTTCAGTAACAACTAACAATGGAAGCTGTCACAGTTGTCTCACAAATTAATAGATCTTTGAGTCAGATGGAGCTCTCCCAGGAATTTATTCCCCAATCCAATTTTCCTGCACTTCCCTGTGATTCTGTAGCCCTGCACAAACCTGTGCTGACTGCTTCTCTAAGGTTTCCTTTCCACAGTGGTCACAAATATCTCAGGACAGTCAGAGGTCACAATCTCAAGCTGTGTCAAGGGAAATATAGGCTGGATATTAGGAAAAAGTTTTTCACAGAAAGAGTGATAAAGTTCTGGAATGGCTGCCCAGGGAGGTGGCGGAGTCACCATCCCTGGGTGTGTTTAAAAAAAGATTGGATGTGGCTCTGGGTGCCAGGGTTTAGTTGAGGTGTTGGGGCTGGGTTGAACTCAATGATCTTTAAGGTCTCTTACAACCTGGTCATTCTGTGAATTTTCAAGTGCTCATGTCTTTGGAAGCACAGAAATCATGAAGTGAAACTGCTCTGCTGGTGATGAGCCACTCCAGCCTCCACCTTCCTGCACCCCACAGCCATCTGCAGGAAGGACTATTTCCCTCATCTACAACAAACCTGTCCTTACAGCTTGGCTTTGTTCATAGTTTCACAATCATCATGTAATTGTTACCCACCCCCTCTCTGGTGATGCATTTTAATCACACCACCTTGCTCCAAGTTCTCACCCTGGCAGATTGTCAAGGTCAGAGATTCTCACACCAAATGTGTCAGAGGGTCATCCCCACACTCCTCGAGTGCTGTACCACAGCCAGCCAGGCAGTGTTTAATATCATGAGCTTCTACCTTCGTGTTTTGAGTGAAAATTAAAGCCATCACTTTCCTGGGGATTTATTCTTGGCTTTGTTTTTCTGCCAAGCCTTCCCAGAGCTTTGCTTGCACCCAGCAGTCTCGTCACCACCTCACTTGGTGCTGGTCTTGGCTCAGAGCCACTGACAGGAGAGAATGGAAGCCCTCAGAAGCCACCACTGGGCACTCACCCAGGGCACCACTTATCTTGGTAGTTCCATTTTCTAGGCTTTTCTTTGTCTTGCCTAAAAAACCTAACCCATCCCTTCTAGAAAATCATCTTATTCTCACAAAAAAATCACCATAGTCAAGGCAAACTGTTACCCTGCTGAATTATCTCCTCCATTTAACTCTTGCCCATATTTTTAAATATGTACCTGTTTAGCTTTTACTTCCAGTCACTTGATGAAATGATTGGTTTATTCTGTTTTATGTGCTGGGTGTTTTTGCTAGATGAAAAAATCACTTTGCCTGATGGAGACAGTGATAGGCTGTGAATTGATCACCTCTTTATCTTCTCTTATATAAATGATATTTATATTATATTTCATGAATTAGAAGGAAAAGAAAGAAAAAGCAAAGAGTGTGCACATATATATATATATATACACACATACAATTTCAATTTTTACTGATTTTTCATAATTCTTTCCAACTTTCCATTTCCAGGTAGGTTTTCTTTTGTTTTTTAAATTATTTAACCAGTGGGATTTACCAAGACCAGTATGACAAAAGCTGAATGACACTTCTTGCTATTCCTAACATGTCTTTATTTGCTTATAATTTGCTAAGGCATTTCAAGCAAGATGTTACTTGAATGTCTCCCCTGAACTCTAGAGGATGGGTTCATCCTACTGAGGTTATAGGTTGTGATGTACAATCATTAAGAATTCATTAAGGTTTCTAATAAAAATTTTTAGGTTGGTGTCATCAGGATCTTTCTGAAACTTTCACCTTTCTAATTTTTTTCCAAGTTCCTTTTCCACCTCAGGTTTTTCTTCTTAAAATTTTTGAGCAAACAGAATTATAGCTTTCTCCTTAAGCAAGAAGAAGTGAAAGAAGGAAATCTCTCCTGTTGAAAAATAAAGTGCTTAGAACTTGTTTGAAGAGCCTTTTGTGCTTAATATTTGGGGATTAAAAACCAATTTGTCAGAGAGAAAATTTAAAAGCTTCTTTCTTCCAGAATAGACTGAATGATATTTGAGGCACTAGAACTTAACTCCAAAGTAAAACTTTGCCTATTTTGAGTTTCTCCCTTCTTTTGATATATATCTGGCTAGGAGCAATTTTAAATCAATCTGAAATTTCTCTTTTTTTTTTCTTTTTTTTAAATCCTATTAAATTGCATTGAGAAGCACCATATTTGAGCTGCTGACTGTTAAAAGTCAGCTGTCATATGGAGTAGCTGACTGCTTTAAAAAGTCAGGATTTTAAACTCAGCGCTGGTTTCTCTGGTGTTGCCATGTGGTGAGACCAGATGAGAGTAAGAGCATTCAGCGCTCAAGGAGACATTCACAGATATTTTTTTATGTGATTTTTCATCCATTCAGCTTTTGGTGCCCAGGCTCTGGGAGCTCCTTCAAAGGGTAATTCCTAATCCAGAGGAGCTTTGTGCTCTGCCTGGACTAAACAACCTGATCTAGGGGAAGGCTCCTGCTCATGGCAAGGGGTTGGATCTGGGTGATCTTTAAGGTCCCTTCCAACCTAACCTGTGATTCTGTGACTCCAGAGGAAGCACCAGAGGCGGTACACATGAAAAACACTGGAGCAGAGCAAGGTCTGCACATCCCCAAACCCTGTTCCAATCAGTGACCTGTAGTTAATTAAGTTAATTCCTAGAGAAAAACTAATTACTGGGGGTGTGCCCAAGATTACTTGCTGAAACCCTCTCTTATCCTCCAGCAGCTCTCTCTGTAGGGACACCTTGAGCAACTTCTGTTCTTTATAACTGTTAACCACAAAACTACATTTTTTATTATAAAAAATATCCCTTATGTGTCTTTCTTCCATTAAATTGTCCCAGCATCTATAGAACCATGGGCACTGTTATTGTGCACAGCACTTTGTGACAGAGGTTTCCACAGCTTAATCACAGATTATGTGAAGAAGCAGCTTCCCTACAGTTCAGCTGAGTGTTGTTAACTCTCCTCTTTCTCTTAACATTCATCCCAAGTTCCCAAATTCCTGTTTATGAAGTGGCAGCAGAAACCTGTGCTAACAACCCACTTTGAGGGCCACAGCAGCTACAGTTGATGCCTCTCTCTGGAGAAGCCAGAGTCCAACCTTTAAAGCCAACAGCCCAACCAAACACTGATTAACCAGACCTGTGTTGTTGTAGGCCCCCAGCTGGGTAATAATCAGCATTGACTCTATGGTTCAGAAGGCTGATTAATTGCTTTATTATTATATCATCTTATATTATATTTTATGACACTTATATTACACTATATTACAGTAGCAAGAGCTCTCCCTAACTAATTAAAAACCCGTGAGTCTCTCTGCTGAGATTCCCGACACAACTGTGGATCTGATAGGTCAGTGAATCCAAACACCATCACCAGAATCCAATCAAGCAATCACCTTGGGTAAACAATCTCCAGAACACATTCCACATGGGCACAACAACGAGCAGAGATAATAAATGTTTTAATTCCTTTTCTCTAACTTTCCCAGGCTCTGGCCTGGGAGAATTCTCTCTGTTCTCTCTTCGACTGAACTGAGAATCTCCACAGACCTGCACCCATGCCAGGAGCTGGAGGTGTCAGCCAGAAATACAAAGGTGGCTTTGGACCTGTTCCCTGTCCCTGTCCCTCACTGCCACCCCTGGGTTCACCACCACCAGCTGCACCTTAGTCCCTACCCAGGCAAGACATTCCATAAGAGTCACACACCATTAAAATTTGCACTTTTCTCGTCACCCGCTGCAACCTCAATTCTGCAATAGTCAGAGCAACCTGTGGAATGTCTTATCTATTTCTGCATGATCGTGGGAGACACTGAACATCCCAAGTGTATTTTATACAAACTGAGATGCAGTAATCAAAGTTTCATGCAATTTTGGGTGTCTCTTTTTTTTTTTTTTTAACCTTTTTGGGAGGAGCAATAACTTGTCTATTTTTATGTGACTGTATTTCTAATTTACAGCAGAATCTCCTAGAGCTCGGAAAATGTACTTTCTTATATAAGTCTTATAAATCAAAACACTAATAAATAAATATTGCATATACCAGGCAAGCAGCAAGTCTGCAAATCATTTTTTTTTTTGTAAATGCACAGTAAACCTTACCTTGGCAAGGTTGTACAGGTGAAGTGTCACAAAGATTTGTAGGAAAAAGTATGCTGGCATATGCAGGATTTTAGATTGAAGTTTCCATGTCCCAGTGCTCCCAGCAGTCACTTTTTGCAGGGTGCTCTCATTGTAAATAAGGCAAACTGCACCTTCATCTTCCCAAGGAGGAGTGGGGGATCAGATCAGGGCTATTTTTTATCCCTATTAGTGCCAGTGAAGCTGCACCTGAAATACAGGTCTGGTTTTGGGCTCTTCACTTCAAAAGGGATGTGGAGGGAGAGGTTTGAGCAGCTGGTGATGGAGCTTGGGATTGTGACCTGCCTGGAGAGGTGGGGGAGCTGGGTCCTGTCCCCAGATGAAGGAGATACCAAGGAGCTGATCTAAAGTCAACCTGAGCTACTGGAAGGGTACTGCAAAGGAAAAAAAAGCCAATTTTTCCCAGTACTAACAATGGCAGTGGAATCTTGGGAGGTTCAGCTTGGATATTGGGCAAACCCTTCCCACCAAGTGGGTGCTGCAGCACTGAACAGATTCCCCAGAGAGGCTTTTCATCTAACTCTTGGAGATTTCTGGACTGAGCCAGATGAAGGCAAGGCTGACCTGATCTGCTGATGGTGCTGGTCCTGCTCCAAGCAGGAGGCTGGACTGAGTGACCTCTGAAGTCTCTTCCAAGCAGCATCTCTGTGAACCCATGAGGAAATCCAGGATTTCTTAGCTGAGGCTGTTGCATGGTCATGTACCTACAGTGAATTTAGCATGAAGTTGTTACTTTTTCACAAAAAAAGTAGTTAGTGAAGCACCAGTGCAAAGGTTTTTTTGTCACACTCTGCTTTTGTGGAGGTGTCAGCTGTACAAACTTTCTGTCTCCAGATTTGAGTCCATTCTGAGGGACTGTGTCATGATCACCTCTGGAAGTGAGGGAGAAATTTATATTAGTTTTTATAAGCTTTATAAGTTTTTTTTAAGCTTTCATAAGTTTTACATTGTTTATTAATATACCTAAGTCCTCTGTTTAAATCAGAGAGCAGAACTTAATGGATGGTGAGGGAGAATTGCAACTCCACTCAGAAAGATTATTTTGAAGGCAGTTAGAAGGAATTTCAGGAATTTCAGATTCAGGCCATTCCCACCTGCCACTACACAGCTTCTTTCAGTCCTTTGGAATTTACCTCATAGATGAAGACTCTTCCAAAAGCAAATAATATTCAGTGCTCTCCTCTGGGGGATATAGTGGTTATTGCTCACACTTACTTTACAAACACCTGAGTGAAGAGCCACATAAAATTCAGGCAATTTACAAGGCAAAATAAATAGGACTTGCAGGTGCAGTTTAATTTTCTGACTGAAAACAAAATATCACAGTACAGAATAACTTGTTTCTGAGCAGGAAAAGGAAAGTTAGGAAACATGAGCCCTGGTGCCACTGCAACTTGGGTGTTTCTCTATTTCTCCATCATGGAGCAGAGGGCTGCAGTTTATGTTTTAATTGATGGAACAGGGCAACAGGAGACAAATCACAACAACCTGATCTGTGTTGATGAGAGAGGGGATAATTAATGACTAATGAAACTAAAGATATGGGACAAAATCTTGCAAAGAAAAAAAAATTACAACATCCTCTGAAAGGTTTTTAGTTTTTCTCACTCATAGCTGCAATTTGGTGTCACTGAGACCCCTCCACTCCTGAAACCACAACTACAGTGGATGGAAAAGTTCCTCTAATGACTTTTCTTTAGCATTCCCCAGACTTGTCTCTCAAACCAGCAGTATTTAGGAGGCCTCTGTGGGGCAGTTTCAAACCGTAATAAATTATTCAGGGAAGAGCCTCTGGATATGGCAGCTGTATTTTTCAAGCCAGAGGACTTGCATAATCAATCCACAAACTCCTCTGGCCAGAAAGGCTAAACTGAATGGGCAAATTCCAGCTGATATGAAACTGCCTAGGTTAATACAAAGACTAAGATGTCCCATTTGCCTCCTAGACTTTTTACTCTTCTATAAAAAAAAATCTACCAGGACATCTGTTCATCTTTGTAATATACTCTTAGGGCTATGAAACAGAGAATGCATATGAATTAAATGAAGTGGAGAAGAAAATTTAATTTTATTAAATAAAAATACCTAGGAGACTCTTTTTTTATGTCTCTCTCTCTCTTTTTTTTTTAATTTCTTCTAGATCCACACTGTTTGAGTAATTCTAAAAAGAGGCACTGAAAAATTGCTGGGATAAAAGTGCATGCACAGGTAAATTCAAATCACTATTTGCTAAGAAAGAAAACTACCTAATTTACCTTAATTTTCCTTGATTTACCTTTATGTTAGGATAACATCCATCAATTCTAGCTAAAAAAAAATAATGCAGACAATATCTTCAGCAGATCTGCATATGTGTACAGAGATTTCTATAAAATGACAAATGTTTCCATCACTGTTGATTAATTTTTTTAAAAAAAGCTCATTTTTCCATCTTTCTTTCAGCTGAGAGGCAAAAAGAAAATAATGGAATGATTGGCACAAGACTATGGTACCCCAAAATCTGTACTGGTAGGCAGAACTCATTCTCATGAGGGAAGCTTACAGAGATACAACAATAAAGGCAGGTGGACTTCCAAGTTTGCAGCAACTGGACCAGTTCCTTACTCACTGGACTATCAATTTATTCCCAAGATGGAATTGCTTCCTGCAGACTTAGTGCAGCCTTCAGGCTGAGCTCAAATTAAGGTGCTTAGTCCCAAAAATGGGTGTTGAGTCCCCTAATCCAGAGAGGCAGAGCTGGTTGATCTTCATTTATTTCAGATGTGTGTAGATGTCTCCTGCTGACCCATTGGCCTGGACTAACACTGCAGCAGGTGAGAGTCCACATTGTTCACTTTTAGGTGCAATGAGTTTAATTCCAGGTGCCTGAACTTGGTCCAGCCCCCAGATCTGGCCAGTGATGGGCACAGAAGTGAGAGAAATTATTCTATAGCCTTTTATTTCTTCTCATGGAGACCAAGATAGAGGCATTTCAGCAAGAAATGAAGAAAACTTTCCTCAGACAAAGGAGCTGCAAAATGTTTCTGCTTCCCATAAATTATAAGTAATTATAGATTACAAACATTTTTAGACAAAGATTTTTGTCTTTCTTCTGAACCACTTGATGCATCTCTGGTGCTGTAATGGAGTGAAATGAGCACTTCTGGAAAGAGCCAAACAAAGCTGCTGATGATTCTCAGGAGTAATTTAACAACCCAGCCTTCACTCTTTGAGGTCCTTCTGTTCCCTGATGAAAATCAACAAAATGACCTTTTCCTACTATCAACCAATCTGAATTTCTACATTTTGTTTTGTTCCAAATTTTTCTGTCTCTCTGCATAGTGGTGATATTGTTTGCTGAGGATAAGCTTCTTCTTAGAGACAAAAGTGGCTTGTATTTAAAAACTTATGGATTATGTAGGATCAGAATTTTATTATATTGCCTACTTGAAGTGCAATAAAGGCACTTAAATAAAGCAGTGCTGAATGGCAAAAACAATTTCAACAATTTAAATAAAACCAGCTAAATATGTCAGTGTAATATAAATAGATACTTAGCATTTAAGAAGATGGTAATCAGGAACAATTATTGAATGAGAAACAGAACTGGATTTATTTTGAACTGATAGTCTCCTTGCAGTAGGTAGTGTAAAAGACTTATAGATTTTTTCCAGTTCTGTATTTCTTACTCACAAAAGAAAAGGAAATTCCTTCTACTGCCTTCAAAATAATCTTTCTGAGTGGAGTTGCAATTCTCCCTCACCATCCATTAAGTTCTGCTCTCTGATTTAAACAGAGGACTTAGGTATATTAATAAACAATGTAAAACTTATGAAAGCTTAAAAAAAACTTATAAAGCTTATAAAAACTAATATAAATTTCTCCCTCACTTCCAGAGGTGATCATGACACAGTCCCTTAGAACGGACTCAAATTTGCTGTGGAACGAAACCTGTATCATCTCTTCTTGTTGCCTTTTTTTTTTTTTGAGTCATTTTTCAAGATTCTTTCAAACTAAATGCCTGGAAAATGATCTTCAGAAGTCAAAAACGCTCAGTGCAACTTTCAATTTTAAACCAATCCCTTTTTTATTGTTTCATCTGCCTATGGTGCTTCCCTTAACAACACTGAGGAAGGAGGGAGATGCTCAGCTTTGGGTTGCACCTGGACAATGCTGGCTGCCCCAGGAGAAACTCAGAGCCCAGCTACCCTACAGCAGAGTGCTGTTACTGGAATTATTCATGCCATGAAAAATGCTCATGAGACTGCCAAAAACTGCAGTGATGATGAACTTTTCCTACAAGGAGTCAGTGAGGTTTCAGAGAGGGTTGGATCTGGGGAAATGTTCTCTGCTCTCACCATTTTCCAGCTCCCCAGATGATTTGGTCCTTCCAAGGACTTCAGTGCCTTGATAAAAGCTGTGTCAGAAGGCAGCACTGAGGGTACTTTTCCCTCTCACTCTCCCATTGAACAGCACATGTCCTGCACTGCTTTGATCTCAGGATTCTATCACATCCTCTCACACCTGCAGCAGGGTTTTTGTGCCTCTGGAGTGGCTGTGGATGGTGAGCAGTGGTTCTGGCTGCAGGAAAGGGGAGGGTGCACGACCCAATTCATCTGAGCTGCAGCTGAGATGACAAGATCCCCCCACCTGTCCTGCAGCCATGGAGAGGCAGCAAAAGTGGTGAAAATCAGGGCACTGTGCTGCAGGTGCAGTGTCAGACCCAAGTGCCCCTGAGCATCTCCTGTTTGTCACCTTGAGATCTGTGCCACCCTGGCTGCTGAGCTGGCCCAGAGCTGCCTCACAGGGGTTTGGATGACAGGCTGAGCAAACTCTGGACAATTCTGAAAGCACCAGCTTGGCTTTCCCTTGTGGAAGTGAGCCTTGCCTTAGTTAGTGGGGAGGTGATGGACTGCTGAGAACAGGACTATCCAAGGCAAGCCTTTCCTGCCTGGGAGGTGCCAGCGTGTCCCCAGGTGAGTCACAGAGGTAACAGCAGTGCTCAGTAATACATCACATCCACACAGGCTCCTCTTCTTCCCTAGAGCAGATTTGGCTCCATGTCTGCAAACTCTGATATGATTAAGTCAAAGAAAGCTTTGCAAACACTAGGGAGCAGTTCCAGGTCATTCAGACTCAGCCACATCATGGTTCTCATGTTTTTATCCTCCAGAGGAGTCAGACTATTCATTTTATCAGTCACTTATGTGCTGCACTGGCTTGCTCTCACATTTTCTGTTTCAGCCATCTAAATATCCCTTTCCCACATCTAGTAATGAAAGACTGTGAAGGTTTTGTATTATGCAGTTATTCAGCAGTCTTGTCACTCTCCTGATGTCTCCCTTGCCAGAATGAAGGTAGTCCCTGCTGAAAGAGATGGGATTGTTTACTGTGGTCTGCAGTTAATTGAGTGGCTCTGTCCTCCACTCTGCCTGAAAAAAACAACAGCATCTCACTTTGCTCTGCCAGAATCCAATCACTGAGCATTTCAGGCAGGAGGGAGGTGGACAAGTAGGAAAATGTGACCCTGAACAAACAATTTCCAAGGGTAGAAATTCTTTCCTTCTGCCTCATTAACCCTCACCCATGATTTGCCTCCCTTAAACACGAGAATACAGAATTGCCATTTGAGAACAGAGCAATGGCCCATCCAACACATCCTCATCATCTGGCCCACACAGAATGCTTCAGAAGGAATGTAAAACCCCATAACACACCTAATTGGGCAATAATACACCACAGGGGGAGATTTCTGACTGACTTCAGCTGGTGATCAGGCCATTATCTGAAATATGAGAAATATGAGACACCCCTTGCAATTTTTCATTGCAGCCACTGTGTTCCTGCAGCTGCTGTTCCTCACCGTGGAAATAATTGTGCCATTGCTTCCACTTAGAAAAAACAGGTTTCCTCTTATGCACCCATGCTTTAAAAGCAGCCACCTTGTGTCACATGAGGTTTCTCTCCTGGATTCTCATGCTGCTTTGCTGATGTGTTTTGTTAGCATCTCAAATGCAGGGTTAAAAATTTGGGCCAATGATGCTCCAGGTTGTTTGTTGCCTTCTGAATTATTACAAAAAGCAGGGACAAAACCCCACCCTTGATTAAATAAAAAAGAGAGGTAAAGCAAAAGAAACAGATAAATGAAAGCAAAAATAAAGAATTGCAAAACTAGTCACATATACTCCTAAAATAAAAATTAAATACTTATATAGTACATGGGCAAACATTTGCAGGCTTTTGATGTGACTTCAGGATAAATTTTTGCAACTGTATTCTTCTGCAGGTATCAGACATAAGTGATGTTGTAGCAACTAATCAGAAGAATTTAATACATAACACATACAAACAAAGAGCCCTTCTGGGACATCAGCTCATCCTCACCTTGAATCCAGCAGCTCTGAAAATGAACATTAGTTCTCATAGAATAGTTGAACTTTCAGTGGTTTCCCTCACAGACATTGTTTAAGCCTTCCGGAGCTGTAAAAACTGTGGTGATGGAAAACCATGCAAACAGCTAAAGCAGCTCTGAGTGAGGTTACACCAATTGCACAGCTGCACAGAACCACACAGCACAGGACAGGGGCTGCAGCACAGGGACCCTGATTTGTCTTGCCCTTCAAGTGCTGCAGATCTGCCAACCTGTCTCTCACCTGAAAACACAACCTCAGTATTCTGGCAATAACTGTGTCTACATCTACAACTGTGTTTGAATGTACAGGCACAGAGAGAGCCTGCAATATCAGTTCTGTGAAAACATTTAGAGTATAAAGGAAATTCCATCAGCTGAAGCATTTATTTTTGAACTTTATTATATTTAAATTTTAACATTATTTTGAACCCACTTTTTTTTCATGACCCACAACAGAAAAGGATCAAGGGGCAAGCTAAGCCTAAGACTTCAAAATTTTTTACCAGACTTTACTAGCATGCCTAGGTATCAGGCATCAACATTTTAGGCTTAATTCCAAAAATCTAATGTTTAAACACCAAAATAAACCAGAATTTTGGGCAATGGATCTTATTGCATTCAGGAAAAGCGTGAACTCTTGCATTTCTGTCTAGCAGTTTCTCCTGTATCATCCTCTTTGCAGTCTGGGGTTCAAGAATGAAAACTCCTTCTAAAATATGTCTGCTTAAAGGTTATACACTGGGTTTGAGGCTGAATTAAATGCCATCATGTTTTGGGAGTCTTCAAAATAAATTCTGCCCTTTGGGAAATAATTTTTTAAACTACTTTTAACCTCTTCCCTGCTTTATTGGCAGCTACTTATAATCTCCTGCCTTGTCTTAGCACACAAAATTACAGGGAATCCACCCACAAATATAATTTGGGATAACGCACAAGATCCTTTCTCCTTGCTGTCTTTTTTTTTCTTCATGGAACTTCACAGATTTTTTTCAGCTTTAAATTAGTCCAGATGGAGACTTGTCCCTTTGCAACACCCTCTGGCAGCTCGACCTGGCTGGAGCAGGCACAGCTCCCTTCCAGCTCCCTGCTGAGTGACACAGCCCAGGCAGCACACGAGGGAGAGCTGCCAGCTGACACACCCCACAGAAGGAGACTTTCCCCAGTTCCAAGGGAATATGAGTCCAAACACGGGGTCAGCAGTACCAGGACACCTGGCTCCCCCAGTGTTTCCTGCCATGCTCAGTCCTTTTCACTCCAGGACGTGCTGGCAGAGAGCTCATGCAGAGCAGAGCTCAATCAGCCCAGAAAAGCTGTGCTCTGACAAACCCACGCTGCATTTTCCACTCACTGCTGGGATGCTGCTGCTGCTCAGTCTCTAAACTAACCTAGGCTGAGAGTTTTCCATGGCTCTGGGGACAAGTGGCACTGCAGCAGTGGCATTCAAGTAATTTTTGTGTCCAGAATAGAGTCCAGGCTATTGGAAGCAGTGCCTAAATTGTCTTGTCCTCCAAATTAGGCAAGAATTTGGGGCTAGAATGACCTTGACCTCTTGTATTTATAAGTATACCTTCAAATCATGCATTCAAACCAATTCACCAGGATTAAAAAATAATTGCACCCCTGGTATTTATGATTTCTTCTATTTCTTCTCCACCCCTCAACTATCCATCAACACTTAGGATCCAGGCCACCTTTCATCATTTTTCCCTGCCCTAGAAGCTGTTTTAGGACCAAAAAGGCACAAAGAAAGCCAAGGTGGGACGCAGTTACCTTCTATCAACACCAAACCCCCAGGAATGAGCATCACTTACACTCTTACTCTCTGCCAGCTTCTCAGCTTATGCAACTGCTCAGCTGGAGCTGCATCAGTAACTTGATGCCCCCAGTGAGCAACAAGAAAAGAAAAAACCACGGCACATGTCTCAGTGTCTGGTCAGGCAAGTGTGTCATTTCTGAGGTGTGAGAGCTGGAGGGGACAACAGCAATAATCTGCTCTGACATCCTTTATTACAGAAAGAGATCAGGCAGACATCGCCCTTTACTTGGACGTTGTTGCCCTGAGCAACTTCAGCTTGAGCTGGAACAGACTGCCAGAAAATGCTTCTTTTTAAAGGCATGGCCAAAGCCTTTAAAGCACAGCAGGAGTCTTTTGGTGGCAATTGGAGTTTGTTTAGTGCTGGCTGGGATTAACCAGAAGCATGATAAGGTTTGCATTTACATATGTGAGCGTGCGTTTGTGTATTTTTCTCCCAAACACTGATCTTTCTTGAGGAGGATAGGAAATAATCCAAGCAGGCAAGTCTGCATTCCCTTATTGGAGCTCATGGAGGCTCCTGAGGGCTTGGTGAATCCAGCTCCCCACAGATTCCTTGGCTCTAAGTAACTTCTAAATAAAAGAGTTCTTTTGGAATTACTGATCCATTTCCCATCACAACGGCACAGGAAAACATTTAAAAAACTGCTGCTCCTCTCAGAGATTTCTGTTGTGCAAGGCATTGCAATCTCAGTACAGTTGGTCAAATAAACATATTGATATGAATTTTTTTCTTCTCTCAAATACCATTTTACACAATTTTCCCACTATTTTTACGTATTAAAAATAAATAACAACAGCAAAAAGAATCACATTTTCATGTTGCAAGACCAGCTAGAGACTAACTTTACAAATCAGTCTGAATATGATAACAGTGGGATCGTATTCAATGTGGCGACAATGAAATATTTATTCATTTATTATTATTATTATATGTTTTTATTATTTTTACTATTTATTATTGTTATAATATTTATTCTTGCATGCAGAATTTTGTAAACAAAAGCTCCTCAAAGCTATGAAGGTACTACATCCCTCTTGATTTCAATGAGATTTGTCATCAAACTAATTTTTGGGCACCTAAGATGAGCAACCCAGGAGATCCCATTACTTCTGGTAGGATTTGTTCCTCTCAATTAGGCATATTTAAAATAATTCCATCTCTCATCCTCCAGAAATGTGGTACATGTGACCTACTTCAATGCTGAGGACCAAAGGAATGTTTCAGTTTTTGAAGATTTGAGACACCAGACCTGCAGCAGGGCTGTGGTATTGCCTTGCAAATAATCCAATATTCACCCTCCTGGCACTGAATTTACCTGAAAGGCCATTTCTAATCCAGGGCCATTTGTCACTGGGCAGTGGAAAGACAATTTTGATCTGCAACACCCTACTTACCTCCTGGCTGCTTCCACACCCTCCCTCAGCTGCTTCTCATAGGATAGGAAAATTCTGAATAACTGTGAGAATCTACTGACTCTTCATTTTTAGTGTTTCTTTATGAAATTTAAAATATTTTTGAAAATTTTTGAAGGCATTAAAGCAAGTTCTCATGCACTTCCCAGCTCCCTGTTACGCTGTATCTCAGCAAAAATGCCCCAGTTCACTGTGGCTCCCACTGATGTTTCTGCAGCTGAATTCTCTCAATTCTCTTTCACTTGTCCTTAGGCTTCTACTCTGCACTTTTAATAGTAAAATTCCCACAGAAAAGTGTAAGGATATTCTAAAAATCTGCACAAGGCAGGGGATTCTGCTCCCTACTTCTGAGATCCAAGCAATGGGGCTGAATTAATCCAAAGGATGAGGAGCAGATCTGGGCACTGAGAGGAAGCCAAAGCCTTTCTGCCTGATGGGGAAACACACCAGGGTTTGTTTGGCCTGGCATCAGAGACTGTCAGGGAGCCATGGAGATCCCATTGAAGGACACCCCACCCCACATCAGGTTTGAAAATACATTCCTGAGCTGCATAAAAGCAAGAAAGCAGGCAGAGGCTCCTGGTCTCTGTAATACCACATTTAATAGAAGAAGTTCCTACTGTACCCTTAGGATCATTTTCATTAACTGCACAATGTGTGAAGCTGGATATTGGAATGGAGAATGCTGATTTGTTTGGCTGACAAAAGGTCTGTAAATGGAAAAAATATAATAATAAAAAGAATAAAAAAGATATTCCTAACACCTGAAAATATTTGATCATGGTCACTTCATAGGATGAAGCCAAGCTCAAACATTCAGACAATTGCACCAGTCTGGGTTTTTTTTTGGATATGTAAAAAGAATATGACAAGGCCATATAACTCCATGTAAAAGAAACTGAGAACTGATGCTGTCAGCATCAGAGTTTCAAGGTAGTAACAGTTTGAATTCATAGCTGCCTCAATGGATATTTATTTATCAGCATTTTTTTTCTGAACTAAAATTAACCTGAAACACCATTAGTGTTGTAGTAATTCTTCTGGTTATTTGTATTTCAGCACACCACAATAACTCGGTCACTGCTTGCTGGATAAAAGCAGAGATTTGCTCTGGTACTTGTGCTTTCACTGCTGCCTTCCTGCTGCAGCAGATCTATTACAGCCATCCCTTATATATTTAATTAGCAGTTCTTCATGGCCCCCTGGCACTGGGCATTGCACACATGGTCAGCAAACCATCCATGAGGGCTTTCTAAACTAAAATCAGTTATAAAATCTCACACCTACCCTTTGTTTCTTCCTATTTTTTTTTTTGTTGTTTTTTTGGATTTCACAAAAGCTGCTGAATACAGACATTTTAAATAACATTTTTTTAATGTTTCATCTGATATCTTCAACAAAATGTCAGAAGATGCCTGGTCAGACTTTCTTGACACAATCTGTTGGGTGGGTGAGGCAGACTGAAGTGCTGGCTTAGTAGGAAAGTTGGATTTTTAATTTGATTTTTGTATCCTTGTGTCCCTAATGAAAGGCTCTGGATTTGGCTAGGTATTGTCACTTGTCTGAAATGGGTTCATCCCCACACCAGAGCATCTCAGCCTAGAGAGAAATCTGCAGCTCACTGGAGGCAGCATGCAATTTGCTGTCAAGAAAGATGTAAGAAATAAACACTTGGTATTTAATAATTAAAATATATTCAGATTTTCAGGGGAACACATAAAAATAGCATTGACTCATAATGGCTTTATGAGATGTATATGTCTTTTTGGAATTTTTCTCAAGGGACTATCTTTAGCTCAACTTGGTGAAGTTTTGTACAGTATTTACTCTGCTGGTTGGCATAACACAGTACACAGAATTTTGATATTTATAGTGGAGCAGGAGGAAGTAGATCCTATGGAAATCAGGCTGTGCTTCCATTTCCAAATGGCTTTTTTAACATGTGAAAAAGACAGGGGTATCAAAATTGTGAAGAGTAGAAGAAACCAACACATTGCACTCATGTGAGGATTTTGTTTACACATACCTGGATCCATTCAAGGTGAAGAGACACAAGTGACACCTGAAAGAGCCATGTCCATGGGCAGACACTCCCTGTGACTGCTGTGCTGCTGCCAGGGGGGAGAGCAGCCAGCTTTATGACAACAAAAACCTGACTCAGTCAATGGGAGGGCAGATAATGCTGGCTGAGGAATAATTTCTCACTCTGGACTGGTTTGCAGGTGCTGTCTCTGCCAGGGACGCAGTTGTGAGTGGCAGGTTCATGTCACAGGGAAGAAAAATTCCACAGGCAGCAGCTCTGAATGGCCCTTCCTGCCTTCCTCCCTGCCTCACACACCAGTTCTGCTGGTGTGAGCAGTTTCATCACAGAATTATAGAATGGTGTGGGTTGGAAGGGACCTTAAACACCACTGTCTTAGGTTGAAAGATGCAGCTGGGGCTGTGTATTCTACTTCCATCTGTCAGAGGTGGGGCAGTTATCTGCTGTTCATTGGGCAGTTTTCTTTATCTCTTCCACAACCAATCCTCCCTCCAGGAGATCTCTTCTGTTCCTGNTTAGTTTCCCTGGTAAAGAACTGTTTTTCCTACTCCCATATCTTTGCCTGAGAGCCCCTTAATTTCAAAATTATAATAATTTGGAGGGAGGGGGTTTACCTTTTCCATTTCAAGGGAGGCTCCTGCTTTCCTTAGCAGGCACCTGTCTTTTCAAACCAAGACACCTACCTAATTTCACCCCCTCTGCCATGGACATTCCACCCACTAGACCAGGACCCCTTCCAGCCTGGCTCAGTGCAAACCCTGCACGGCAGCCACTGAAAAATCAGTGTGTTATCAACATTATTCTCACACTGAATCCAAAACACAACACTGTGCCTGCTGCTGGGAAGAGCAGGGAAGAAAATTAACTTTATCCCAGACAAAACCAGGACAGGTCTGCTCTCAAACACTTGAGGTGGCAAGGTGTTCTGGAGAGGTTGAACATTCACATGCACGTGTGTGTAATAAATACATAGATATGCAATAATTGCTAGATCAACTGTCCAATGCTCCCTGCATTCAAAACCCTTGACCTCTTGATTACTAGTAGAAGAAATCTCTTGAACAGGAAATAGTTACTTATCCAGAAGTTATTATCTTAGTTATTTATCCAGAAAAATCCTCATTGCAGCCAAACCTATTAACTACTTAGGCAAATGCTGATAAAAAAAGAAATGGGGATACAACTTGACTCCTTGAATGTCTGCTTATACTTATAAAATACTGAAATATTTCATTGATAAAGAGAGTATTTGGACTTACTTGAATTTGAATGTCAAGTTATATTAATCCCTGGAAAAAAAAAAACTATCTATCATGAAAATAATCTGATTTAATGGAGGAATAAGATGGGCAATTCTAAAAGAGATTTCAGGACAACTTATCACAAGGACCACAAAAAGCAGGGTGAACCCAGGAAGGGGGAAAAACTCAGTAATGCCAGGGCAAAGCACATTTTTATCTGGGAAGAAAGACCTAATATTGAGGAAAGTGAATTTTATTTCTCGGCTCATCCACTGGGGACAATATACAGACACACAAAACCAAAAAAAAATTTAAAAAGAAAACAAAGAAACAAGAAAAAATTTTAAAGGGCTTGTTTTATTTTGCACTGCATGGGAGTATTGAGAACCAGGGAAGCCTCACACTGGGAATGTGTTTAGCTAAGGTAAAAATGAACCTTGCTGGTCTCAAATCCACCTGAATATGCAAGATTTGTTCTGTTCTCCCCTGATGGGGACAGGTCTCACAGCAGCTCCTGTTTTTATCACAGTTTTTCACCTTCACACCTCCCAGCAAAGTTCCTCTTCACTCCAACAAGCAAAGGGGAGAGAGCAAAGGAGCAAAGGCCAAAAGGCAACAGAAAACAGCATTAATAAGAAATTACTCTTCAGTTCAGGACTCATTCAACACTCAATATGACAATATCACTGAGACCAACTCAGTTTGGTCTCAACAGAGATGATATTAAAAAGCACAGGAAAGGATTAAATTATTTGGTTTATTTTCTTCCATAGGTTTCTCAAATCCTTTTGTAGTTTGAGACATCAACAGCTTCTTCTACTAAATATATTAATGAGACCAAGAATTCCTCATGAGAAGTCCAAAGAAAATGGTGAGATATCCTAGGGTTTAAATTAGGTTTCTAATTCATCCTAGTCACTAACTTGTCTGCTTTGGGAAAAATCCATTTAAGTGAATGCTGCCTAGGCTTTCACAGTTCTTGGAGCTCCATTTCATAATCAGGCAACAGGGCGTTACCAGGCATTTTCTCACCCTTAAGAGCAGTTCTAATGCTTATTTGTAGGCTGGGTTATTTCCCAATAGCATAACAAAACCAGGTTTGTTTTTGTTATGCTATTGGGAAATACAAACATAAAACAACAAAAATGTTTTTGGTGTCAGGATGCAGCAGAGGCAGAGGTGGGGTGTTCCAGAGCAGCCTGGGGACATTCCCTATCCCAGGGAAAAAACTTCCAGAAAGAGAAATTTCCATCTCACTAAGTGGAACAAAAACATCTTTGCCTACAGGGTAGCAGCCTGATGAGGAGAACTTTGGACTAGCAATGGCTGAGGAGGAAGATGACCTGCAGGATTAGATATTGGGGAGAAATTATTCCCTGTGAGGGTGGTGAGGCCCTGGCACAGGGTGCCCAGAGCTGTGGCTGCCCCTGGATCCCTGGCAGTGTCCAAGGCCAGGTTGGACACTGGGGCTTGGAGCACCCTGGGATAGTGGAAGGTGTCCCTGCACAAGGCAGGGATTGGAACAAAATGGTCTGAAGGTCCTTTCCAACCCAAACCATTCCATGGTTCTATGTTTTCTATGTTTGAGGAAAGACCAAATAATGCCTGGTGTGCCTTTTCTGTCAAAGTGAGGTGGAGCTGGAAAGGTTTGAGAACTCTGCAAAAACAGACACCCTTTTGCAGGATGTCACCAAAGGTTTTGTTGTGACCATTCTCCACAGGTTTCCACTGCTCTGGCTTGCTTTGTGATAGGCCTAACTACAGGCAGCACACTTTTGGGCTCAGATCAAAGCCCAGCTTGAGGCAGAGTCACAGCAGGGGCTGCCATGGGCAGTGACAGTCAAGGTCTGCAGCTCACTTTTCTTATCCCAGCACCCTGGAGAATCTGCCTGGCAGTTGCTGTTGAGACAGGATTTAGAACAAGCTGGAAAGTGTTTTCCTAAAGAGCTGCTCTATTGAGATGCTCTGCCTTCAGCCCTCTGCTTCTCTGACAGCAGCAGGAGCACAAGCCTGACTCCCTGAGGTTTTATTCTCTTCTACTTCTCTGCTTTTCTTCTGTTTTCTCCCACTTTTCCCTTCTTGCATCAAGCCCAGACCACCAGGGTGCTTTCTCTTCTGCTGTACATCAATATTACTCTGCCTGAAACATCCAGACACTCTCTTAAGTCCAATTCTGTTGTTTCTATTTTAATGTAAGTGGCTCTATTTTTTTTTTTTTTTCACTTGGGCTTGAATTCCAGTCCTTCATAAATTTTGACCATTGGAAGAAATATTAACTTTCAGGTTCTGGAATGAGGAAGACTTTGAGGTTTTCCAGAAAACCTGCATGCCATTTCTTGGCATTTCCAGCAGTAATTACACTATCTATGGCACATCTTTTCACCATGTGACTCTAACACAGTGTGAATGTGTATATTTTACATTCTAAAAGACACCCAAACCCTTTCTTTCTTGTTTCCTAGGAAACAGCCACCCAATCCTTTTCAGTTAAGCAGTGAGCAGTTTAGTCTCCATTATGCTAAAACGATCACCATAATTCAGAAAGCCCTCCCTGGAAGAATTACATCACTTTCAGAAAACAATGCATTGAAAAATATAATGTATAATTACCTTTTTCAGAAGGAAAATGGCTTTTTTTTTCCTTCTCTCTTTTGCCAACTCAGAAGTAGAACTTCCAGAACATTTTCAGCAAAACATGGTCTGTCGAAACTAACGCATTTCGCTGGGTTCTGTCAGCTTTTATGACATTTTTAGGCAAAGAAAGGAGCCCTCCAAACCTTCCTGATCTTTTCATGACCACAGTTATTGTGCTGGGTACAAAGCCATCAGGGATGTTTTTTTACTCATTTTTTTCCCACTGGAAGATCCAGCCTTAGCCTCAAATCACAGTCTGCACTTCCACAGACAAAAGAAAGTCAGAAGAAAAAAATCCCCAACCAAACCCACAGGTTTCAGTCAGAAAACAAATTTTCTAAAACCATTTCAGGCAGGGTGCAAATAAATCAAAATCATTTATTTCTTGCTGAAGAAAACAATTGTACTCCAATAAACTTTGCCCGGGAACATTGCAATGATTAGGGCAATACATTACAGCAATTAATAGAAACTGTTTTCTATTGGATTATCATGAAAGGCAGACAGTGCTAAATCTAAGATAACCATAATTTTCCAGAAAGGAAGA
>VXBC01004083.1:53694-64134 GCA_013399945.1 Ploceus nigricollis | reverse complement strand
AAAAAAATAATAATTTTTAAAAAATATATTAAAAAAAAAGAAGTATCTGACAAAATCCAGCAAAGGTGCTGAGCTATTTTAGCAAAGCCTGGGTGTGTTAGCTATTCAGAAGCAGCAATAACCCCAGCTCCTCTCCTGCTCTGTAGGTTTCAGATGACAAATTTCTTTGGGCATTATGGCAGGGGGGATTTTAGAGGATGTGGAAGAGTCCTCTACAGAGAGGGTTTAAACATGAAACTTTTGCAGTCTGGCCTTAAGAGGCACCTACAAATCACATCAAAGTCAATGTGATCAAGTGGAAAAGTGGATGGCACTCTGCTTGACTCAAAATTTTAAAAATGTATTAGAAATAGGATTAGGGATGAGTCACTGTGCATGTTCTTCACAGTAATTACAAAACAGCCCAGCTAAACCCTGTTATTCCCATTGTACTTCCCCATTCTTTATAGCATCCATTATTCTGGCTTTGTAGGTGGATGATTTTCACAACTGAGTTGCTAAATGTATATTAGAATGGCATTAGAAACTTCATTTGCAATTTCTTTCACTGGTCTCTATGCATTTAATAAATGTTTAGAGAGCAAAACCCTTCTGTGGTAGCAAACCTATGGGACTTACTGTAAATGTAAATAGCTTTCAATGCTTGTGAATGCAAATTTCCACACCATGCATCTATTTCCATAGGTGGAAGTGGTTTAGCTATGCAGTGTTTCACCTGTTTTCTGAATTTGGGGACCACCAGAGCTCTGCTTTCCACGTCCTACAGGGACAGAGAGGATGTGACACCTTAATCTCCACAGTCAAGGTTAGCTCAGTTAGTTACAGCTCAGCTGGTGACCCAGACTGGGGTTCAGTTGCCTAAACCTGGATTTCTAATGCTCTCTTCTCTAATGCTCTAATGCTCTCTAATTGGATTCTCTAATCTCTAATGCTCTCTGAGCTGCCCTCAGGACCTAGAGAAGAAAGATGCCCTTATGGTCACTTGAAAGTTTGAAAGGATGCCCAAAGCATAAAAAAGGGGCAGTAGGTGTGGGCAACTAAAGCATGCACTAAGGAGCTCAATGGAAATGTAGTAAATGTTGGCAAATGGGATTAAGAGAGTCTGATCAATTGTTGAAATTCAGTTCTTNTCAGGGTTTTGTTTTGAGATTAGTACTTTCTTAGCTGAACTGATTCCTTCTAGGCTAAAATAAACTGCACCACGAGCCTTTTTAGCAATGAGTATGAAGAATCTGTTGTGTTAGTCAAGTCCTACCTGCCCCCTCTGCAAGGACTGGCATTCAGGGGTATTTTCCTGTTTTAGACTGACCTTTTTAAGGGAGAGGTTTCTATTTCAGTTTTGTTGGCAGCCCGAGGTGGGCAAGGGCCACAGACAGGTTAGAGTTTGGTTCTGTTAAAAGCTCTGCAAAGAGATGAAGCATGATAGCAGCTGCAACCATGAACCCACAGATAAAAAAATAATANACTGAGTTGCTAAATGTATATTAGAATGGCATTAGAAACTTCATTTGCAATTTCTTTCACTGGTCTCTATGCATTTAATAAATGTTTAGAGAGCAAAACCCTTCTGTGGTAGCAAACCTATGGGACTTACTGTAAATGTAAATAGCTTTCAATGCTTGTGAATGCAAATTTCCACACCATGCATCTATTTCCATAGGTGGAAGTGGTTTAGCTATGCAGTGTTTCACCTGTTTTCTGAATTTGGGGACCACCAGAGCTCTGCTTTCCACGTCCTACAGGGACACAGAGGATGTGACACCTTAATCTCCACAGTCAAGGTTAGCTCAGTTAGTTACAGCTCAGCTGGTGACCCAGACTGGGGTTCAGTTGCCTAAACCTGGATTTCTAATGCTCTCTGAGCTGCCCTCAGCACCTAGAGAAGAAAGATGCCCTTATGGTCACTTGAAAGTTTGAAAGGATGCCCAAAGCATAAAAAAGGGGCAGTAGGTGTGGGCAACTAAAGCATGCACTAAGGAGCTCAATGGAAATGTAGTAAATGTTGGCAAATGGGATTAAGAGAGTCTGATCAATTGTTGAAATTCAGTTCTTTTCTTTAGAGGAGCCTGAATAACCTTCTGGCTGCATTGATTACAGTTTGTGAAACCCCATCCCCACAAGAGAGGCAGACATGAAACAGGAGACCTGTACTCTCCTGGAAAGCAGAGGGAATGTTTTGGGGAATAAAAAATGTCACCAGGCACCATTAATTGGTACAGTTGGGAAAACAAACTTGTGCTTCCTTGGTTTGCTTAAAAAAAAAATCTTCCCTGCAACTTCAATTAGCACTTCAACACCCCTGAAAACTAGTGTACATGAAGTGTCCTGATTTTTTCATTATAGAATCAACAATACCTTCTTTCAGATCATTCCTTTCATCAAGGACTTCAAAGCCCTTAATGAAAACACATTTTGTTTACATTGCATAATGGATCACGGCACACTAATGCCTTGTTTGACTGATATGCAGCCATAAAATTCAGCTTCTTGTTTTGGCCTCAGTAGCACAAATATATCACATCTGGTTCCAGCTTAGCCTCAGTCAAAGGCTGCCTGTACCCACTTTTGGAAGAAAAAGATGAAGAGATGTCAAAATGCTGCAAATACAAAAAAAAAGTAAAGCAGCTTGCTAAATAGTTAATGGAAGATTATATATTTATTTATAGTGGAGAATAGCAGAGAAGCAAACAGAAAGAATCCTGATATCTGTATCATTTTGACTCATTTGCTACCATTTCACAGCAAGTTTTTCCCTTCAGAACATTTATTCAAGATAATTCATGATTAATTCATATACACTGGTTGCAGAGAGCATATGTCTGGAGGAAGATTCCATACTGCATTTAATTAAATTATCAGTTTTTTCTCAAG
The DNA here is from genome assembly GCA_013399945.1 of Ploceus nigricollis. Lineage (NCBI taxonomy): Eukaryota > Metazoa > Chordata > Aves > Passeriformes > Ploceidae > Ploceus > Ploceus nigricollis. The sequence goes on along the minus strand of VXBC01004083.1, from coordinate 61,263 downwards.
TCTTTTAGTCAGTTTGGTTGAATTCAGCTCACTGGCTGAAGACATATAAATGTAATTGTGCAGAGACAATCAGCTGGGATGTCCCTCATGAAGATACAAAACACAATGAAGGTTTTGCTGGGAGTCAGTTTCTCAGGTCTAACCACATTCCCTGGAATATCTGGTGTATCCACAAGGGCCTCAACCACCAGCAATGTTTTGCCTACACATATTACAAAAGTCATTTTGCATTTTTAGTTCCCATGTTTTCAAATCTTCTCTCTATTGGGAAACTCAGTGCCATCACCCCAATTCTGTAGCTACAAAAATGAAGGTGAAAAAGATCCAGGTCTTTTGCCTGTGATTATTCCCAGACCTGCCACTTCCAGGTTCCTCAATGTCCCCTCTCCTAAGAGAATACAGACCTGGGGGGTGCAGTGGCTGTGCCTGTGGTGTGGAGGGGTGAAAAGAGCATGCCATGAATGAAAACACACTTTTCATTTTCCACTTATCCAAAACCTGAGTCTATTTGGGTTCAAAGAACACAGCCCTCCACTTATGGTCTGGGCTGGTGCAGCTGAAATGTCACATTCACTACTGGGAACAGCAGCACTCTTTACAGGGGTGTAAATACCCAGCTATGCTTCTGGCTTGGAAATTAGACTTCAACACTCTGCTGGAATCATTTCAAGTGGCTCAGGTCTCCAAAAAACCTCTTTACAAAATATTGCTCTGCTAAAGAAATTTCTCTTTCAAGCTTGCTCACCGATATCCCTGAGCCAATAGGAAATGAAAACTGATTATCTTCCCTTTGAATCACATGTGCTCTGCTCATTTTCTGCAATAATATAATTCAGAATAAAATAAGAGGAGGGATATAAATTTTCATTGACCATATTAAATTGAACAATGTACATACTTCTGTGGTGTTAGTTTTCATTACAAAGGAAATTGAACTGCAGAAGATGGTCATTTGAAGCTCTATAGATTTTTCTGCCCCATAAGCTGCAAAGAATATGTTTGAATGTGTTCATTCTTTCTTTATATGTTTATATGCTTATATTTTTTATATATGCACATATGAAAACATAGACACACAAATAAATGGGCTGCAATTATGAAAAATAACAGGCTCTCAATATTTCAACATCTGGGAAGATGCACATGTTTAGTTTTTGTGTATTTCCCCCCAATGTTTTTAATTTTACAATTTTTCACTATATTCTAGTCAGATCCTTGGGTGTGGGGAGAGGCAAAAAAAAGAGGAAGGAAGGCAATAAATGAAAATATACACTGAGCATCCTAATTAAGATTTATTTAACCCAGCCACAAAACAGTATTTAGCATCCTGATGGGAGCAGATTGCTTTCACATTTGATGTGATTTCCCATTTTTAAATAAGAAAAGTGGCACTGTATTAGACCTGAATTATTGCTGCAGTGCTGTGATATTTGGGATTTCAGAGCATGTCATTTCTTCAGGGGCGGGTTTGCTCAAAGCCTGCCTGTGCTGCAGAGCTCCCCGTGCCAGCCCCAGGGCAAGGACCTGCAGAAGGGAGAGATGGGCTACCAAAGGCAGCTCTCACCTGCCCTGGGGGTCTTTTTTACAGCATGACCTTGAGGTATCAGGGCAGGCAATAAAATGTCAAATGGGATCTGCAGCTCTGGGTGGGATCTTTGGAAAAGTCAGCCCACTAAATTCAGAGGGAGATGGCACATCTCCACCTGTTATAAGTCAGGGACCTTTTCCCACCAGTAGGTGTTTGGGATTCAGTTTCTTACTAATCACACTTAACATTTCCTAGGGAATACTGGGAAGAAATTGGGAAGAATATCGTAATATTTATTTAGATATTGGGAACAAATTCTTTCCTGTGAGGGTGGTGAGGCACTGGCAGAGGTTGCCCAGAGGAGCTGTGATTGCCCAATCCCTCAGTTCAAGGCCAGGTTGGGTGGGGCTCTGAGGAACCTGGTCTAGTGGAAACTGTCCCTGCCCATGGCAGGAGGTTGGGAATGAAGGATCTTTATTTTCCCTTCCACCCCAGACCATTCAGTTGCACTTTTACAACATCATATTAAATCCATGCTTGCTAATACCTTTGACAGTGATTCTTTAAGTGATCCAAATCACCCACTCACAACATCAATAAGCACTTTCTTTTTCTAAATTCTGCACCAAGAAACCCCCCAAGCTCTCTGTATAGATCAAGCAGACAACCCCTGCAAACACAGGGAGGAAAAACTGTTCTGCAAGTTCATAATCTCAAGGCAATCTCAATTAATAATTTCTGAAGCCTTTCAATATAAAGACCTACGTTACCAGACTGAGGTTTTTCCAAGGAGAGGATACATGTGATGCAGAGTTATATTAACTGGGAGGTTTAATACATTTTTGGCAAAGCTCAGCAGAGATAGTTCCACCAGTATCAAGGAATAAAATGAGGAACATAATGATGCTGTTTAAAATGCCAAAGAGCTCTAGGTTAAAAATATGACCATAAGGCCTGATTTGAAGTCATGGATTTAATAGAAAGGGTCATGATGGATGCAGTGATTCTGGAACCAGGCCCCAGAAGGGCAAAGCACCACCATGTCCTAAGCTACAGGCCAGCCCTCTGCACATTTCTAGCACATGAACCAATTCCCACCAAGGCTGCACATTGCTCCCAGAGCAGGACAAGTCACTTGGTGCATGTCTCAGTATGACCTTTGGGACAAAAATACACCTGGAGGGCTTTGGGGATCCACAGAGCCCAAGAGTTTTGGGCTGGAAAAGTCTTTGTGAGACTGAGTGAGGCAGAGCCTGTGAGCTGTGTGTGTTGGTTGTGTCCTGCAGGCAGCAGGGCATGGGAAGAGCATCCTGCACAGAGGGCTCCAGGCTGTGCCAAGCTGGCTCACAGGATGCCACAAGGTCCTTTTGTGCTAAATAGTCTGCTTCCAGTTCAGGCCCAGGCACATCTGCTGGAATGTGAATCAAGTCCACTACCAAACCCTGTGAAATTCTTTGTCATAAAAGTGGACCACAAGAGGAAAAAAAAAAAAAAAAAAGAAAATATTGATCTGTTTTTTTATCTCTCTCTCTTACTTCCCAGGGTTTTGAAAAATGTTTTTGACAATGACAACATTTTTGTACTGCCTGAAATATCCCATGAGAAACAAACCTACTTAGGAAGGCCTTTATCCTCCCAGGATTTACCCATCTCAAACATGTTTTTTTGAGTGATAAGAGCTAAACATAGAGAAGAGAGAGTCACAGGAATAATGCCAGTACTACAGGGAAGAGAGAACATGGAGATCCCCTTTGTGCTGCTCTACATAAACCCTCACAAAACTTAGCACAGTTTGTAATTTCTGGGTACACTGAGGTCTATATTCCTTGAAGTCTGCCTGCCCTGATGTTTGAGGATTACCTGAAGGCTGCCCCACACTTATCCAGGGTATGCAGCAGCACACCCTTCCTCATGCAGATCATTTATAGAGTCTGCACCGAAGGCCTTTATTTCAGTATAAATTTGGTGTCTGCCAAGCTCATTTGTTCCATGCATGGTGAAACCCTCTGGGAATCAGATTATGGATTTTCTTTTCCCTTCTGGCAAACAGAGTTCAAAAAGATGGGAGCAATAAATTTGGGACTTTCTGTTAATTGATTCAATCTTTTCGTCATCTGTGGGCTTTCTTTCCAAACCTGACACTGCAGAACATGGTTGAAGCTGGGAATCGGGCAGGGAGAACATGGTTTTCATGGCCATGGAACATCAGAGTTTGCAAAGCAACTGAATTCCAAGAAATGGAATTTCCAAGCAGGTGTTAGAAGCACGTTTTAAAGGCTGAATAGTTTGTGATTAATAGCAATCCCATCTAATCCTATTGCCATTATAATTCAGGATTGTTAAGAATAGACAGTCTTGTTAGGAAGATGTTATTTTTCAGATGCTGTGTGTAAATTTGCAGATAATTTAACAGCTGTCTTCAGGAAGTTAAAGTACTTAAATAATTTTAAGAACTAAAATTAAAAATGCTAATGACAGAGATATTTGTTTTATTATTCTTAAGTAAAGATGCACTTACATAAGGCAACTTTATAGCTTGTTAGCAAATGTTAATGTAGTTTTGAATTCGTGTACTTTTATCTGTAAGCTTTTTATAAATTGATTATTTACAGTGTAACACAGGTAACAGATGATCAGTCACAGTCATTTGCTTCTGTGCTTTCCAGAGCTAATAACTGAGAATTACTGAAGTAAAAACATAACTTCCTATTAGCACTCTGTGTTAATGAAGAAGGTCTAAAGCACACATACCACTTAGCTCTTAAATAAATTACAAGCCCTGGATGTTAAGTGGCTAAATGAGTATTTTTAAACAATATTTGAACAGCACCTATTTTCTACAGCTGCAGGTGCTTACAAAATGCCTGTATTTTTCCTGCATTTTTGCACTAATCTCTAAAGTGACATTTTTTTAATAGCAGTTAGTTTTTCTGTCTATAGCTCTTGCTTTATGATCAACAGTAACAATTCAGTGAGATTCCCACTGCATTCCCTCAAGCTATACTATGCAAGGAGGAAGTTTTCCAGCTTATTTTTATTTAGTTAGCATTTCAAGCACAAAACTTGAGAAGATTTTCCAATGGCATTTATGGGTAGAAAAGGGAAGTTGTTGTTTGAAAGAGATGAAAATTTGCTGATCCCTCACCTATCAATGAAACGAAACAATCCCTGCAGGTGGGCTGAGATTCCCTCCTTTGTACCCAGAGATAAAATATTAACAAGCTGCTTAAGTGTTTGGTTATAGGGAGGAAGGAAAAAACCCTTTTATGTATGATTTGGGATGTTTAACCTCATCACAATTTATTTAAATGTTTCAATGCAACATTTAGTGCCATGGAAAATTCAAGGATCTTGCACTTTTATTCCAGGACTGTGGCATTTTTCATGTAGCTCCTTGGAAATTAACAATAATGTTAAAGATGCACATTTATTTTCAATGTGAGAGTTGTAAAATTAAATACAGATTGAGTTAGTTGTGGTGCTGCAGATTAGTGGAGAGATTTGACAGATCTGCTCTCACTTAGAAACCCTGAGTCCCCAGAGCTGAAAAGCATCAGAAGAGGCACAGAAATGTGACCCCAAGTGAATGATAGAAAACACTTAAAAGTCCAGAAGAGAGAATAGTTCTGGGGAGTTGAAAGGTATTTTTACATGTGCTATTTTTGGTTCAGAGCTCCTGACAGCACCAAAATAAATGTGACTTAAAAATGAACCTCAGTATAAAACTTTTCTCCTCCAAAGGATCAAGCTGTGGGAATGATGGACAAACCTCAACCAGAGTGTTTTGAGCTTATGCTTAGGCCTTCAAAAATTAGCAGTGTAAGCAAATCTTCCTGTCTTTGGAGGTGTAAGAGTATTTTCTTATGTGGGTGAGTATTAGAGCTGCCACCCCCTCTCCTGCTGGGCTGCAGGACTGTTTCCAGCACAGCTTAAGTGGCCCCAGACACGACTGTGTGGAAGGAGGTTGGTACAATAGCAGCACACCCAAGTTTAGGAGCTTCTGGGTAAAGGTTGGAATGCTTTTACACAGTTTGTGCACCTGGCATGGGATGACATCTCCTTTTTCCAGCTCAGAGGGCTCTGGTTCTCCTTGCATGCCCCAAAATACCAATACCATGTGTTGGAGTCCTGGATGCTGAGAATTTCAGACTTTCTGTGCTGACAGACTCTGACTCCCAGGAGAGCACTGCATTTGACCTGAGGCTGTGGAGAAGGCTTCCAAAATTGATTGATAGCACTGGGATTACGGGTGTGGAGTGTGATTAGAAGTGTGTAATATCACAGGGTGGAAAACTTAGAGTTTAAGGTTCTAGAATATAGAATATAGTAATATATATATGTAAAGGAAGATGGAAGTTTTAGGGCAGAGGCTTCTTCTTCCTTCTTCTTCATGGATTTGGGTGGTATTTTGTAACTGGACAGAGAAGTCCACATTGCGGACTTTGAGTGATTAGTTATTGGGTTAAAAGTGAAAATAATTCAGGTGTCATTTCTTAATTGGACAGTTTAGCCTTAAAAGACCTTGTAACAAGAGATAGTTAGCCATTTTGTACCTTGTTACTGAAATACTGCAGAACTCACTGCCTGTGAGACTGTAACATAGATAAGAAAAGACAAACATCTAAGCCTGAATGGAAAATCCTGTCCTGAGTGCCTTCAATCCCAGCCTTGACAGAGGCAAAGAAAATAAGCCAAGAGCTGGCAACCATGCTGTAGGGTACAGACCACTGCTGGTGAGACTCACCAAGAGCCAAGCTCCACCCCACAGTCACTTCTCCCTTTGGGATCTCCCAGTGGATCCTGGAGGACTTCAGGCAAAGTCAGAGTTCAACTCACAAGGATCCTATTTTAGGCCTAGTATCATAAAATGAGATTGAAGACAATGCATGAAATGGGCTAGAATTACCAGAGCTGCAAGGACTGAGATACATTTTGTGTCTCCTTAAAATTGCTTGGAAATAAACCCAAACTACCCATGGATATCTTCAGGCTTTTGTGCTGGAATGAGCCTGACACTTACAGATCTTCTGCTGAAAATATGATTTTATTACCTGATTGAACTTGCCTCTTTTCAAGGAGAAGGATGTTGAAGATAAGATGCTGGCTGAATGAAAATTTGCTGACCTCAGAATAAATTATTCCCATTAGTCTTCACTCCCTCTGAATAAAGGGCAGCAGTATCAGTGTCTCTCTTCATAGTCCAGTTACTTTAGTCTTGCTCCTAGTGACACTTGGCTGCCTGCTGTCTATCAAAAAAAACCTAATTAGGGTTCTTTTGAGTTACTTTGGGGAGGAATAAAATCTGTATTCTAAATCGCAAACCTCATACTCAAAAATCTAAATTTATTGACTTTACAAGTCTGAATTTATCTCAATATTTTAAAAGGCCGTACAAAAGATTTTCCATTGTCCAAAGCCATAACCATTAACTGTAAGGCAAAAGAAGGAAATCTTATACCACTAAAAGGAGCTGGAAGTGAAACACGGGGAAAGCTGTGCAAGAGTAGATTGGATTTTTAAAAGTATAACTATTTTACTTTTCATAATGATTATATTTATATTAGGGGTTTTTTTCCCCTAATGGAATTACAGAATAGACCAAATTAAACATAAAGAATTATACTGAAGTGCCAGGCTATATTTGTAGGAACAAGGTGATAATTTCTGTATATCCCTGTAACACTGAGAGGTGAAATAAAGAAACATATAACATATAAAATTTTCTGGAGTTATATTATATTTGCATTAGAAGACACAATAAGTGGTACCACTGGGTCCATTATTCACGGCCTGGATGGCAGTAGGCATCTGTCCTATGACTGGACAGATTGCAAGGCAAGATGTATTCTATTTGCCATCTGTTAGAGGTGTGGCAGTTATCTTGTGTTAATTGGGCAGTTTTCTTTATCTCCTCCACAAACCAATCCTCCCCCCAGGGAGACGTCTGCTGTTAATGGGCCATTGAATGTCCCTGCATGGCTGATAAAAGTCACAGCATCCCATTGTAAAATGCTCCACCCAGAGGGAGGAGCCAGGCATTC
>VXBC01004083.1:0-53083 GCA_013399945.1 Ploceus nigricollis | reverse complement strand
CTTTGTTGTTTTTTTTTTTTTTTTTAGCTTTTCCTAATAAATTGTATTTCTGACTTGGAGTCTCACTGGTTTTGCTTTCAAACCAGAACAGCATCAATATGAACAGAAAGCGATCTTCACTTGGCAGCAACAACACAAATTTTATGGACAAAAATTTTATAAAACAGTGAAAAATATCACCTAGTTCAGGCTCCTCCTTCCTGTGCTTTCTCAGGAGCTCTCTGTGGTGCCCATAGCAGGCAGGAGGAAGCTGCTAAATGGCTTTGATGAGCAGTTCATGCACCTCCAATGTGAGCAAAACCACCTGAGAGCTGCATGGACGTGCAGGGAAGCCAAGGATGGGCTCATCCTTGCCCGTGCAAGAGAAGGCACGACAGCTCTGAGGGCCTCTCACACCTCATTTTCTGTCTTTTCTGGGAAAAACTTCCACCAACCAGGATTTTCTGAACAAACAGAACAGCCTGTGCTTCACAGCAGGGGAAAGAGGTGGTTTGACATTGGAGATAAATATGTCTGACTCTTAGACAGAGGTCAGGTAGGTTTGGGTAACTCCTTTTCCACACTGACAGTGATTATTAAACTGTACCTTGAAAACTCTTCTATCTTTGGGCCATTAATATGTCCCACAATAAAGTTTGTTCTCTTTTTCTATCCTTTTTTTAAATATAAAAAAGGGATGAAAATTTTTTTTTTCCTTATCAGGCCAAATTTTATAAAATATGCTCAATTACATTTGACAGTTGATAAATTTAAAGTGAATTTTTTGAGCATTTACTCCTTATGACTTCCTGATTGGTCCATGTGCATTAAAACTGTGACAATCTGGGGACATTTTCAAATTTTAATTATTTAAAAAAAATACAAATCAAACATTTTCAGTGTTGAAAATGGCCTTTTCTCCCTGAAATCTTAGGGTCTACCTTCAGAATCTGCTCTAGAAACAACTACTCACTATCTTTTCCTTAATGTTTCATTGATGTGATCTAGCATACAAAAGAATCAGAGTACAATTAATGACTAATTTGAATTTGAAGTTTTTTTTTTTTTCTCTTAGTCCAGTTAGTGGATCTGTGTTTAGCAGCTAAAAATACCTTCAGATGGAAACTCGTTAGAAAATTGACAAAAAGTCTCATGGAAGCTATTTTAATCTCTTCAACAACACCTTCCTCACAATGAACATCTGGAGAGTGCTGTAACATATGCTGTGCTTAATAGTGAATTATCCCACACATTTCAAGAAAGGGAGGAATTGTTAAAATTTTCTATTTCTTTTGCCAGGCTTTGCACACTTCAATAAAAGCAATTTTTTTATCTCCTCTTAAGTAAAGTGGCATTTCCATCCTCCTTCCATCACGAATATATGGTGTTTGCATGTGCCATGGTGAGCCATTCCATGCCTTGGATTTCTTCCATTGTTATTTTGTTGGTAAAAACAGCCTTTTAATGAGGCCAGAGTTGGGCTCCCAGGCATCTTTACTTTCACTTTAATTTCATCTAACTTTAATTTAAGGACATTCATTGCCATGCCTACTCATTGAGAGTATTGTATGTTGTAGGTGGGTTTTCCTATGCACAAAGTACAAGTTTGGATTTGTTGTGTAACCTTATGATCCTTTGGCACAACTCTTACAAATACATGTGTGCACAACTGTTATAAAATTCTTGCTATTTGTCATTTTATGGATTTCTACTGACCTGGGTTTGATCTTCCTGAAGGAAAACACCCCGCGGAGCACAGCAGAGGGTATTGGGATTCCTGGTGTTTTCTCTGGGTAGTTCAATCCCCAGCTGCCACTCAGCTACAGCAGGACTCCTAGTCAAAGGAAATTTGGGGTGATTGGAGACTTGCCTCTTTTCCAGGAGTAGAAAAAAACCTGCAGTTTGAATTTCAGTCTCCACTAAACCCATTCCTATTCAGAGTAATTTCATTTCCACTGGTGAAATCAAGAGCAGAATTATGCCCAGATTGTCTAGCAAAGAACAGGATGTAATGAAGGCTGGATTTACTTTCAGAAATCCTCTTAGGGTTTTGCCTTGGGAAAGATAAGAAAAATAATTTAATTTCATGAACAGTTCAGCAGTTGTAAAATCCCACGCTGTGAAACAGAAAGGAGACTTTTGGAGAAAGGCTTCCTTGGGGCAGCCAACACCTGAGAAGCACCAGAGCATCTCACTCAAGTCCCACCTCCAGGCACAGCTCAGACCAGTGCTGCATCTCAGACTGTGCTATTTTGAAATGAAACATGCTCTTCCTTTGACAAAAACATCACCTATACTCAAGAAATTAGTCCTTTTTTTCCCCATAGCAATGAAATATTATTTTCGTTACAAAGAGAGGAAAGATTTTTTTCTGTGTTTATTCAGCATCTAAACCTGTAAGTTGCAGGTAAACAATATAATTCTGCTTTTTTTTTTCTCCCATATCTATTGAAGTATATATTTAAATTGCTAGAACAAAATTTACTTCTATTTCAAGCCTGCTTTTGTATTCTCTACCTACTCAATTAATTTTCTGCTTTAAGGTATTTTAAATGTATTTTAAAATTAGACAAAAGACTGTGAAAAGCTACTATGAACCCTCAAACCAATTTGAGCTTGTATAATGAGCATAAATCATTCTAATAGAGCAATTTTAAATCAATTATGACACCATTATTTTCGAACTCATTACTGATTTTATAAATAAACCAGTAACCTTTCATCATTATACCATGTAGATGGCTAGACTGCATTGTGTAGTGGGTGTCATCTTGCATCCTCAAGGCTGTACAGTTATTTCCTAGGTTATTACAGTATTTGACAACCCTGTGAAGTGCAATGCAGAATAAAAAAGTGTGTCCCATTTCCTTCAAATCACAGGGAACAAGGAAGTTTTCTCACCACTCTCTGTTAAGTCATCTTCCTCCTAATTAATGAGACACTAATTTCTTTATATTACACTTTTCTGCCTTTCCAGTTAGATTTTTTTACATCATCTCAAGCTTGAGTCTGTGTAGGACATCCCAGCTGAAGACTCAGTTGTCTCATTTGAACTGTTTAGTTTTAAATTAAATTAAATTTAAATTTGTGCTGTAAATTAAATTTGTGATTCATTAAAGTTAGCACCTTGCACTGAGAAATGAAGATGCACCTAGTGAGTGTCAGAGCTTTCCTGAAGGTGTAGATGAGGTGGATAAAGTGGTGAAGGTCCAGTTCAGTGTCTCAATATAAATCAGAGGCAGAGATTAAAACTGAAGACCCCACTCCCAGGCCAGTACCCCACTAATCTGCATCCTCTCACAGCTGTGCTTGCAGGGGAAAAAATAATTTACCAGGTAAATTTTCATATAATTACAGTGATATTCTTCAAATGTCTTTTGTATCTTGGTCTGAAAAAAATCCAGTTTTCTACCTCTTTGGACCACCCCTATTCCTGTAAAAGTGTTGACCTTGAAAACAGCTATTCAGCTAACCAGTTAATTATTAAAAAAAGTTGTTTTTATAAACAGATATGTGAGTTCAGGCTGGCAAAGGAAATGGGAATGTCATTGACATGAGGATGATGACGCATTTCTGAGCAGACATCCAAGGGCAAGGACAGGTTAGAAACGAGGAGACAGAGAATGTGAAACTGAGATCCTCCCTGCCAGAAAAGGAGAGTGAGGTGTTGTACAGGGGGAATTTCACTCCAGTTGCCCCTCTTGAGATGTGGTGACCCTGCCATACTCTTCACCTCATCTCATCTACCCAGCATGTAATCACCGAGCAGCTCAAAGCAGGTTATGGAAGAAATGCAGAAGTCAGGAGCTGCAAACATGACAGCACCACATTCCCTGACCTCTGCAGTGCCTGTCTGAAGCTGTGCCTGTGCTGTTAAATACTGTCCTCTGTCCTTGAAACCCAGTGGTGTCTCACCATGGCTAAAATGTCTTCCCTCCTTTGAAAACAGTGTTGCCTCGTATGTACTGAATACTGATAAATATCTCCAGCCACGCTGTCCTGCAATTCATACTTGGGAGAGCACTTGCAGATCCAAGCCAAAACCATGCCAAGGAGCACAAAGGAATTAAGCATTAGGAGCCACCTTGGGATGTTTTGAAGGCAGCTCCCTGGCCATCATCCTTCACCATTGTGAGTGAGTGACTTAAAATCTTCAGGGCTTCCAGAGCACAAGCACAGGAGGTCAGATCTGCACACTGGACCATAAATCACAAATGAGCTGGAGGGCTCCATCTGTCCCCTTTTCAACAACTGACAGAAAGCAACCCAAAAAAACTGGTGGTTTATAAAAATGACAGAGAGAAAGGAAAGCACAGAATGTGGAGCATGGGCTGGAGGCCCCTGGGAAGCTCTCAGCTCACCAACACATCCACAGAGGATTGCTGCTGGACTGGTAAAAGGCCAGGCTTTCAGCACCACCTTAACATGGCATTGTTGACACTCTAAGACAAGGAGGGGCTTCTTTTATACCTCTCTTTGGATTTCCAGGTGGGCACAATGACAAGAAATCAGGTGTGCATTTGTCCTGACTGCATTTGCAAGCAGGCAGAGAGAGCCAGCTCCACCTCAGAAACCACAGGCTGTGGGTTGTGGCACATTAACTCTGCCCTGTGCCTGTCTTTGGGCAATCTTCCTCTTCAAAGTGCTCTAAATCAGGTGCAGAAACCCCATAATAGAGGGATTTGGCACTCATCAGTGCCAGGTGTTTGCCAAAGCACTGTGATACTGAATATCCATGGTGAGGCCACTGAGATCTGTGGAAGGAATTAAGTGATGGGCTGATGGAGCTGGCAGCAGACCTGAACTTTATAAAGGGAAGCTGATTGTTAAGAAAGTCTCTAACAACACAGACTGCTTTCAGACTTCAAACCAAGGTTAGAAACCTTGAAATTTCTGCTTGCCGTGTCTACAAAATAATAATTTTTTTAAAAAATGCAGTAAAAAAAGGAGGATGTGCTACTTGAGCTGAACTACATATGTGATGGGGTTGACGTAAAGATGACCCATCTGTAATGATTTGCACCACTTGGCATAAGCCTGGTCCCGTCTGCTCACTCTCCTGCCATTAAAGTTTTCTAATACAAAGCCCAGTATCATGAGATGTTGTTGTTAATCTCTAGGAAAATAGAGTGAAAAATATCCCTGGTGAAACTCTTGGTCAGCCTAAGACTGAGTGCAAGTGAGCTTTTTAGTGAGGGTTGAGCTAAATGGCTGGGCTGTATGAATATTTAAGAAAATGTGTTGGAAACAATTAAATCCAGCACACTAAAGATAAACAAAAATTCTGCATGGGCTGAGTTGATCAAATGTCCAGGTATGGAAAGAGAGGGACTGCTGCTTAAGGAATATTTTAATGCATTGGTCATACTACAACCTCCAAAGGAATTTACATCCACAAGGCAGAACTCAAGAGAATTTAGGATTCTTGACTTTACCAAATGACATACACTCAATGGGGACTTGAATGCCGTTGGATATTTCATAAGATTTCTCTAAATAAATAAAAATACTATTGTTCCCACGTCTGTTCAACCATAAGCCTACTAACTCCTATTGTCTTTTATCTGAAGGATTTATCTTCTATGACTGGTGAAGAATGGAATGGAAACTTCAAGCCAAAAACATGCTGAAGGCTGATCTCCATCTTCATATTTATACCTTCATATAAGAATCTTTTATTATTGGCTTTGCTTTCTGTTTAGATTTAATTGGAATGTTGCAATTAGGTTTTAGAAGTGCATGAAATATTTGAAGCATCAACACTTGAAAGACCCAGTGTGGAAGGGTGGAAGGGAATGTGTTTGTCCCTCCCTTTCCCCTAGTGCAGAAAATGCAGGAGATGTGTTTGAAGTGCCCCAGGGTTCTAATACCCCACACCAGCCCTTTACAGCTCTTCTGTCTTATGGGCTCAGCCTCGTGGTGAAGGAGAGAGCACAATTTATGCTGAGAACTCCAGCTCTCTGCTGTGCCTTGCACTCTCAGAAATTTTCAGACCATTTCAGAAGAATTATGACACGCAAGATATGAAATTGGAAACAAAAAGGCACAGCTAAATTGTTTGTAAAGTTACTGCTATGGAGATATAGATCCAAATCTTCTGAAGGCATAAACTGATGGAAGTCTTTTTATCTTCAGTGGAGCAATAATCTCACTGGCTCACAGCAAATTATCCTCTCTCCATTCGAAAGGTAGTGCAGCAGCATAATCAAGGCAGCCAAGGCTGCCTAAAACCTGGGATCCTTCTTCAAAGGTGAAGTGAGAGAATTTCTGAATGAAGCTATATGTGGGGTATCCTAAACTCCCTCACAAAACTATTTGAGTCCTCTACAGCTCAGCATGGGGTGTAAAGAAATCAACTAGAAGGACTGAATTTGGTAAGTATAAGAAGGGAAAATTTTATATTAAAAAAAAAGTTATCCATAGCTCTTAGTAAGTTCCTAAGAGATAAAATGCTTTGAAGTCTTACATTTCTTCATCTTTATCTCCTCCTCCTCCTTCTCCTTTTATGCACATAGCAGAGTTTGGCTCTGAGGTACAATGTCAAATGAATTTTAGTGCTTTGTAACCAAAGACAGGAGAAGGAAGTTTTTCCTCAGCCTTCTGCTATGTCTTAAACCATCTCCAACTGCCCCATTTCTCTTTAAGACTTACTAATCATAAAAAGAAGCATTTCTGTATTTGAAGTATGCTTAGAATGGGATGTTTCAATAGCACAAAGGCACACCTCACCTGAAGGCTGACTTCAAAAGGCACAAGCCTTCTGTGAGGGCATCAGGCTCAATGGCCATGTGGAGACATTCAGTGGGGTTTGCATTATAAAATTGACAGTTGTTTTACTATAATTCCTTGAAAACACTTTTAATGAAGTTTTTTGGCAATTTATTAAGCCACAGAATGATTGCTAGTTATTTGTTGGCTGTAGTAGAAATTTTCCTTACCTAAAGAACAAGGATGGGATCATTGCTGTCCCCTGCATTCATCTTGAAGGAGGGATTGGTTTTAATGGTAACAGCTGGGGTTGGTGGATCCCATCTCCTTCCCATTTCCTTCAGGAGAGAAACATCCAAAGCAAAAGCTCCTTTTTGAGGAAAAAACTCAACCTGAATGAATCTATTTGATAACACTGTAATTTTAAACAAGCTCAGAGACATGATAAGCTCTGACCTGGTGCTTCTTCCTCTGGCAATTTTCAATGACCCATCAGCCACCAGGCAGTGACATTCATTTCCACAGCCTGGACATCCAATGCTCACCCCTAACATATGTGCAGAGAGGAAAGCACCCAAGCCAAGATCCTGCTCCCCTGTTATGTCACACTGAGTTTTTTCCTACATCTTCTAGACTTACCTGCTACACAGAAATTGGGGTGAAGATTTCATACAAGCATCCAACTTTCCTCAAGCCTGCAGGCACAGAGGAGTTGAAGCCATATTAGTGAGGATTTCAAGGCAGTCTTTTCAGAGATTTGCTTCGAGTCCTGAGAGGTTTGTACAGTTTGTACTGAACATTTTTTTTTTTTTTTTGGTCACATTTAAACTGTGACAGCTATGTCAAAGCCAACATGAAGAACTCAGCACAGATGGCCTTCACATCTGTGAGTGGAGTGGAAAAAAATGCACCAAAGGCAGATATTTAATTAGGGCAAATGGTGGGATTATTATTTTTCTGCTCTACAGACTCCCAGTACAATGACTTTGGCACTGACTGTGATCATTGTGAGGAGAGAGATCTAAAGGAATTGTGGGGAAAGTGTCTGAGCTCAAAATAACCCAAAATTAAAACTAAATTAGGGAAAAACTGACAGCCTTCTCTGTGGAGTTTTTTTTTTTAATCGGAAAATTTTAACATGTCAAAGAAATGAAGAAAAAACAGGTGTATAATTTCAAAATGTACTTCCCATTGTTCACATATTGTTCTCCTTTAATGAGAGGTTTATAATATTCAATTCCAGGCACAGAGGCAGTCTATCAGCATAATAGTAAAAAAAAATCCCAAACTCTGAGGGAAATCTTTTTAAAAAATTATTTTAAATAGGCAAATATGCTATAAGTAACAAATTAATATAGAAATCACCTGAAATAATGATTTGTTTTGCTACTCTTATTGAGTGGAACAAGCTCCTGTTGTGAATAGAATATTGGTACTAGAATCATGCTGGCCAAGAATGGGCAGGTGTTATACGAAAATATAAAGGGGCAATTCCCATTTACATCCGGGGTGAAAAAAAAAATAAATTCAGTGGCAAATCCAGGAGAAAAATTCAAATTCCACAAATGCCAGAGAAGAACTCACATTTCCCAGACACTATAAATCTTTGTTGTGTGTTTACCTTGCTAGACGTTCTCTTAAAAATTCAGCTCACAGAGGCAGTTATTCCCTTCCTTTTAGCTGTCCCTTTACATTCATCCCTTCAGTAAGTGGTCTACACTTAATTCCATTATTTTCTATATTTTCTTACAAAACACTCTGATAATCTTTATATCCATTTAAGCTTTTGTGGGGGAGTGAAGCACTTTGTCAATGCAGCAGCCTCATGGGCAGCAGCATTTGAAAGGTATTTATTAGCAACCCCTCTCTCTGCCTTCATCCTTCATTTGCTTCTTACTGTATGAAAAGCTGCATTATATCAAGCATTTCCTCAGTGTAAAGCCTCACATGCCAAGAATGATTATAAAACACCCATTAATGCAATCTATTCCTCAGCATATCTTTTTCTTTTCTTCCCTCTTCTCTTTGATTTTCTTCTTTTCTGCTGTTTGACCTCCCACAAAGGCATTACACCACGGTAGCCTGGATGTCAAATGAAGATAACTTAAATACAACAAAATCAAGATCCTGCCTTAAAGGGTTGATGGTGGGGGCAGAAGGAGGGGGAAGGAAAATTTACCTGCTTAAGGTAAGTGACTCACAGAGCTATGCAAATCAGTGCAGTGATGGCTGGACAGCAGACAGATAAATAAAACTGCTGCTCAGTCACTCAGAACCTCAGGTTAAGTCTTAAACCAGTTTGGAAACAGGACTTTGGCCACTTGTCTTCCCATGGGCAAAATTTCCTATTAATTCTTTGAAAATAAAATGAGCTGAAGGGAGGGAAGCTGTGTGTGGGGTTTTTTTAGAGGGGAGGGTGGATGAGAAAGAGAAAGAAGTGGGGGAGAAGAAAGTTGTAAACACCTAAATGGGGCAGGAGCAGCAAAGGCTGCTGCATTTCAGGCAATTTGGGAACTTCTTGCTTTCTGAGTTCTGGCCTGGTGAAGGTTGATCATATGCAGTTATTCAAACTCCTTCACTTCTGTGTCAGGTAGATCCAGTGCAGATAACTTTAACCCACAGTAATTTACATCATTTATTTTCTATATATCACACATACAGATTTTTTTTTTTATTCATACATCCTCTTTTATTATTTTAAATGAAGGAAAAATAAATGTTAAAATGGAAGGGCAAGATTGTCAGAAATTTGAAATTTCTTTAGCAGTTTTAACAGGTTTGATAGATCTAGAGTGATTTACTGCAGCCTTAAGTCTAATTCTGTCCTGTTTTATAATGTCCTGACAGATGTGCTTAGCAGTACATACACCAGAGTTTTAACAAGTGAGCATTGAAGATTTTACTACCAAGAAAAAAAAAGAGACCTTGAATTCAGAAGGATCAAAGTGAAAAGTTAGGATGAAATGGAAAAGAGAAAGGGAAATATGAGCTTGTCTGCATGGATTAGTTCCTTAATCTTGCACCATCTGCTTTGCTGGTTTCCTTATGTCTGTGTTAGAGCCTACAACTTGTAGCATGACAATGACTGGCACTCGTGGTGGTAAATACCTTTCTAATGGTGCAGTTACAATTTCTATTCAGATGTAAATTAAGCAGCACAAACTCAAGTCTCTGAGCGCCATAAGTTTTAAAAAATAATTCTAAGCAATTAGAAAAAGGTGTATTTTGTAGCAGTTCTTTCTGTAGCTGCCCTTTGCTTACTCAAATTGTGCTAATTTTTAAATTATTCTAACAGTCTCCATGCCTCTTTTGCATCAGACTAAAGTAAAGCCTTAACTTTCCTGAGGTGTGGCCTAACACTGAATTAAAAGAGGATGCAGAGTGGCTAATTCTCTGCAGGAGTTCTATTTTTTTTGCAAATACCTGCACATGGCACATTGTCTGTGTTCAACCAGAGATGGGAAAGAGAATTGCAAAAGCATCAAGAGCTGGTATTCAGTGAGAGATGTGTAGGCAACTCCTTTGACTTTTTTGGCTTCTTTGCTTTAACCCAATTTTATTTCACAATTTGCAACACAGAACTGATGTTCCCAGTAAGATTACTCAAGAGTTCTGTAGGTACAGATACTCAGTGATGCCTTCATGAGGACATACCTGAAAATTCTCCAGGAGCATTCCTCAAGGCCTAAGTGCTACTCAGAGTAATTTGCTTTCAGTGGTGGAATTGGTGACAGTTGCTTATTCATAAAGAAAATCAAGCTGGAAGTCACAGTGCAATTTCAAAGCTCAGCTGTCTCCATACAAAGCAGAAGATCAAAAAACATTCAGGTTGTCGTGTGAATTTATCAAGGCTAAAGTAAAGAGAGATTTGTGTTATGTCTTTATAATTCCTCACTTCTGTTCCTCTGAAACTGAAATGAAAGGTGTGTGAAGGAGGAGGGTTCCTCCTGTTGTACTTGCCAGGCTCCCAGTCTGAGGATCCCAGTGGAATGGGAGGGATGTAGGAGTAGGAAGATCTATCAGAGAGGAGTTTCCATGCAGGGTGCCTGCACTGCTGATCAGGATCTGCCACACAGACCCTGGCAGAATCCCTCCTGCACTGCAGGAGTGGGCAGGATGAGGCACAGGAGGAAGAGAGAGGAGCCAGCACAGTGTGGACAGAGCTGTGACAAAACTCATGGCTGGTCCTTCACTTCTCAAGGCCAATTAGGGCTGTTGGTGGTGGAGAGAAATCAGAGTCTTTAAATACACCCCAGACAGCACTTGGAATCGGATAGAGGATGTACATTTTATCTTACATCCTCTTGATCCCTAGGAAAGAAACTCGAGAGCTCATTTTTTATCAATAGAGAACTTTTCCTGTCATTTTTTCCTCACTCTGTTACAGTGCATGGGAGGAGTTTTGGTGAACATCTCTAAATGCAGCTCCAGAGTGAATCCAGGGGTAGGAGCAGGCCAGGCACTCCTCACTTGCACTCAGCAGGTGGTTCACTGATGCAATCTCCAAAGCAACCCCTGCCACAAAATGCTGATAAACCCTTGCATGAAGCAGGCTGAAGCCCATTTCAACTGCCTGTGTGAGAACCCTGACATCACTGAAAGCAATTCAGTTATCTTCATTGCAATTCATTGAGTTTGCAGTGGAGGGAGAGACAAAGTTACATTGTCCTTTCTTAGAGTAACCTGTTTGCTGTAATCAAATGCCTGCTAACAGATGCTGGGTAGCAAAAAAAAAAAAAAAAAGAAAAGAAAGTAGTAATTTTTGGTGGTTTAAATTCTAACATTAAAAACACTGATATTTCCAGAGCTACCAGACCAGTGTGATAATGTGAGTGGTATTCTTGGCTTGTTGACAGAGGTGTTGTTCCTTTACTAAAAATGTATTTAGGAACAGGAAGATCAGCATCAAAGGGAGAAAAGATGCAGAAATGGCTTTAAACAACAAAAAGGGCATTGCAGCAATGAATGCTCTCCAATAAGGGACTACTCTTTATTAACCATGGAAAGAGCAGAATCAGTGAGCAATGAACCAAGAAATGAGACAATCTGTGAAAAAAAAATAGAGGAAGTATCACAAAGAGATGCTGGGCATTTCTATCAGCTCAGGGGAAAACAGACTCATGCCCATCTTGGGAAGAGATTTCTGCTTTTTCATACCAACACCTCTCCCAGCACCATAGAGCAGCCCCTGTGGGAAATCAGATTTCAGCCTCCCAGGGCTCTTTGCATGGTATTCAATGGATGTTTAGAAAACTGGGAACAATTAATCTGCTGAGAAAAATTTAAGACACCTTCCTTCTCATTCTTGTCCTCATCCTCCCATATCAAAACACATTTTCAAGGTTTTCCAACAACATTTTAGCACCAGGTTTTATTTTAATGTAATTGTCCTTGAATTTAGATTGCAGGTAGCTGACACAACAAATATACCCAGGAAACCTTTAAAAAAAGTGGAGTAAAAGAAATTAGACCCTGAAGATTTTGTTATAGTGTTCGCCACTGCAGTGTTCTTGGATTTGATGATTACTAACCACAGGAGCTGGCCAGAGAACCCACTGTATATTCATTTTTGTGAAAGCTGGTAATTGAGAGTTATATCAAAAAGCAAGGCAAGGAATTGCCATGAATTGTGTAATGTGTCTCAACTGCTATATAAAGTAATGGAACAACAAATGCTTTTGTAAAGTACTGCTTCTGGAGAAGGGATTAAAAAAAAAAAAAAAGAACCTATTGCAAACATTGTCCATAGGAATATTTACTTAGAGGGAGAAATAATTCAATTTTCTTTTGTAAAATTTTTATTCCAATCTTCAATGTGCTGTATATTCCATTGGAAAAAAGAAATTTCACAAACACATTTGACTCCTCAGTATAAATCTTTGGTGTGAGAACTGAGATCATCTGCATATATGACTACACAGCTTTATTTATATGTCATTTAGTAAAAAAAAAAAAAGTACTTTGGCTGACTTCTTGGACTAATGTAGTGAGTAGCAACTGCAGCAAACAGGGCTGAATTGCAACAGTGTATAAATGAATGAGAGAAGTGGATGAATCCAATCAAAACAGAATGAGGTTAACTCAGATAAATTTGGAGTATTTTGCTTGTGAGAGAAAATTTTTGAGTCATTAAGGAAAAGATTTGCTATAAAATTATAAAGACTCCACAGCATTTTAACTGCATTTATAATGAGTAGCAAGGACAGATGACTGAGGCTAGATTAAGAACCAGCTCCTTTGGAGTCTTTAAATGTCTTCCTGAAAGAATTATTCTATCTATTTCAAGAAAGAATGAACAAATCTCAGTGCACTGAAAAGGGGCACTGCAAGAGACCTGGTTCTCATTACTTAATCTTGGGATAAAAACTGAGAATTCCTCAATGCTGTGAGACAGAGGGAATTTGTCATGGCTGAGATGCACAAAATACACAGCAACACGTGCCCCAGAACATGAGGGAGGGGTTATTCACCTGTGTGGATGCACCACAAATGGGATCTTTTCTGTTCAAATTCACCCGCAACCAAGTTTCTTTGCTACAATAAGGTATTGCTGTCCTCTGAGTGGTGGTAATTTCCTGTCTGCCCTCTCAAACCCTCTGAAGAGGTGAGGTGCTATAACTTAGCCAAGAAATGGCTGCAAATTTCATTTGTAATGAAAGATGCTTGGACTCAATCATGAGACTTTGCCTTGTTTGTCCAAGTGAAAAGTCCATACATACACAGTGGCTCAAATAAGGCAGAATTAGAGCAGTTTATCTCTGAGAACACGAGAAATGTGTTTCTGATAAGAGCAGCAGCCCATCTGGTCCAGGACTATGCAATATGACAGATTCCTTAAGATGGTCTGGTCTTTTCTCACATGTCCTTCTCCAGCTGATTTGTGATGTTAGACACTACAATCCAAATCCATTTTGTTCAGCCTCTGTTGTTCAAAAAGCTTTCCTGAACCTAAAAAGGCTGTTTTCACACCTTTCTGTGGCAAAAAATAATTTAGAAGTTCACTACCTGCTGAGTCAAGAAGTCCTAAAATCGATATCCTACTGATTTTACTGAAAGCCCATTTGTCTTCTTTTCACATTGTCCAGAAACAGGGACTTTTGCTCATACCCTAAATGCCTCTCCACTCCTGAAGTTACCTTCTTTTCTAATGGACATAGCAGCAGCTGTAGGTTTTGTTCTTGTCTCAAAATGATGATATTTAGGAAGGTACCAGTGACAGGTGACAGCCTGCCAGTGTGTCCACTCCTCAGAGGCTGTAGGATGGCACATTTCACTGACACAACAGTCTGCCATCATTCTTATTAAAGCCACACATTCATTCACAAAAGCTGGGAACTGAGGTGAGACACCAAGGTGTGCTCCTGCTCTGCCTGTCCTGAGGACTCATCACTTCCCATGAGGAGCAGCAAGAGGAGGTTTGGGCAGGAAGTTTCTTTTGGTGCTGAACCTTCTCCTGAAATAAACTGTGAAGCTTTCAAAACAAATTAAAATTTCACTGTGCTCTGAGCCTCATTTTCTGGTGTCTGATTTGGTAACTATCTGATTTTCAGAAGAATTGTGCAGTCTAAATCATGATTTGAGACAAAATAAATGCTATGCTGTAAGTACTGGAATTGTCTTCCCAGGGAGGTGGTAGAATCACCATCTCTGGATGTGTTTAAAAAAAGACTGGACATGGCACTTGGTGCTATAATCTAGTTGAGGTGTTAGGGCATAGGTTGGACTTGATGATCTTAGAGGTCTCTTCCCACCTCATTATTCTGTGATTCTGTGATTCTGTGCTTCTGTGATTCTATTTCCAAAGTGCTAATAACTTCAAAACCATGTTCCTTAAATTAGACTTCCAAATAATCAATTATATTTTCATCTATTAGTACTTTAGGTTTATAATAGAAAAACAGTCCTTTGCTTATTTCTTGGGGAAGTCACAAAAGTTTCTTCATGTTTTCCATGAGAAACACAGATGTGAGATGGCTGAAAAAACATGAAAAGTCCAGTGAGTAATTAGTAGTTCTGCCTTCAAGGCCAAGCAGGTAGAAAATGCACTTATACAATGAAGGAGAAGGTGTCTGAAATAGCCACTTTCCACTTTGCACCTTCAAAGGGAGAGGAATTCTTCAAGAAAGAAAACAAACTCAGAAACCCAAACAGAATTAGTGTGTGATCATACTGAAAGGCTCCTTCATAATGCAGTTTCTAATTTCAAATCACTGATTCAGCAATAGAGCCAGTGTGAAATTCATTGGCAGAACCATTTTGCTTTTTGAAGCCACAATTCCATCAAAATGGAAATTATTCAGAAATAAAAAGTTGATTTTCCTTTGACTTTTTGGTAGGAGGAAAGAGAGAAATGTACTTTATCCCATTTTTACTTTTTCAAAGTCGAATTTTTATATGATTTTTTTTATCACGTGATAATGTAGAAGACAAAGTACAAGTGACAAAACTGATGGAACAACAAATGTACTTTCACAACAGAATTTCAAAATTATAGAGCATATCATAATTACATTTTAAAACCTGTTGCAGTTCCAATTTTATATCCTTTACATTACTTTTTTAACTTCTCTAGATAGATATGTTTCAGTATATAAATGAGACAGGAAAAGGGACTAATTACAAAGCTCAAGATGTTCTTTGTTTTGTTGTTTGTTTTGTTTTTAATTCCATCATGCAGCACTGGAAATGTTAAATTATTTGGAGATGTCACCCACAGCACTCTGTTTCAATTTTTTGGTAACAATAATAGGTGGCAAACATTACTATGGCCAGCCCAAGTAAAAGGCCACGGGCAGGGACATCTTCCCCTTTCCCAGGTTGTTCCAAGCCCCATCCAACATGGCCTTGGGATGAGGCAATCCCTCATCATCTTCCAGCCCAAAATTTCAACCCTTTTGTTCAGTCAGATTATTCTTCCCAGGACTCTTTACACATATTGATTATATAAAGCATATTTTTTGTATGTGTAAAACTTCAGAATATGGAAAATACACCACCTTTCATACAAGGGATTCCATACTTCCACTGTATTCTCACAGCAGCTGCTGCTCTCTGCAGGACATGGGAATTGTCAGGATTGCAATAAAAGCAGCTTCACTGCTGTTAATGCTGCTGTGTTGGGCTGTTCAGTGGTGTCAGTGCTAATCTTATTTCACAGAAAATAAGCAAAATCTTGTCTAGTGCTAAAGACTCGATCATATTTATCACCTACAAGACACAGCCCTAACATTTATCCCAAAAGTGTGTGAGCACATTGTCACAAAGCTACAGCTACAGGGACAATGCAAGGTTTATCTATATATGGGTGGTTTTTTGCTCCTTCTTTATAGAATTCTCAAAATAACAATACAAAACAATGACAAATCTCATCTGTATAAATATATTTAGACAAGTATATCTGTCTGTTCATTTTTTCATTTCATCCACCGTTATCAAACTTCATCATTTCCTCTGTGTTGTCTGGTAGACCCAAATTAATTTGCAAGAGATTTTGCAAAATAAATATGCAAATATACTTCACCAAAAAGGAAGGCAGCAGCCTTTAACTACTTGGTTACAGCCTTTGACACTCTTTAGAAATGAGTGATACTAACTGCTCTAATATACATAAATGTGTACTTATCTCTTTCTTTAATATTCATGATATTTCATCTCATTCATCTATCTCATCTCTATTCTGCATAGATCACCCATTTTAATGATAATACACCATGAATCATCTGTGGTGGTCCCCTTTGTGCTCTCCCCCAGGACCCTTCACTGACCCCAATTCTGCTTCTGAGAAAACTGATTTACAATTGGAGCAACTGCCGACCCCGCTGGAGTTCAGGCTTTTAACACAGCCCAAGTGCTGGTTTATCTTTATATCTGGGGCAGTCATTTCAAGCAGTGGCTTCACAAACAGCTGGCTCATCTCTGCAGGGCAGACAGCTGGAAATGGAAAGCATTAGTGCTGAGGGTGAAAGAGAAGCTATTCACATGCAGATAAAGCCCTCGAAATTTCAGCTTCTTGACTAAGACTTTCACCTAGCCTTGACCTTTCCTCCTGGAGGATCAATCCCATTTGGGTAACAAAGGAACTGACAGAAACCCTTAATGCCAAGTTTAACAGTTCCAGTGTTCTTGATTTATTTAAATAAGTGAACATTTTTTCAAAGACCCTACTTTGCCCTATGAATTTCAGTAAGTTACAGCCAGCAGCCAGAATAAGAACCAAGTCCTCTGATTGGAGGGGTTTTTCTTGCATTAAATCTCAGAGACCAGAAGAACTTTTCATGACACTGCAGAGGATGTACAGTGTCTAACAGAAGCAGACCAAAGAGTCCAAGGTTTTAATTGCCAAGAATAAACATTTTGTAAAAAAAAAAAAAAAAAAAGAAGATAAATGCATAAAAAGATGAAGGAAGCTTATGGGATGTATATTCACTTTTATCATGGCACAAGTGGTACTGCAATTTTTAGCTTGCCAAGCCCACCTTAGCAGCAGACTGGTTTAGGCACCATACCCCATTCCAGGTGCCTTTCCATCTTTCTGCCTCTCAGACAACACTTCAGGTTCCTGGATGAATCAATTTGCCAGGCTATAAATATGTGAGTGGTCTACTAGGTAGGATGGCTCCCAGCTGAAAACACAAAGCCAAAAGAGTAAAGAGAGAAGGAAATGAGCACAAAAGGGGGACTGAAAAATAAGGTACATTTTAGACTGCCAGGAGTGGGGGAAGATATATTTTTTTCTTTGTTCATAAATGAATAGGAAATACTATTTTTATTTGCTTTGCAGTGATAGCACAAAAATTACTCTTTTCTAATTTCTCCAGTATCCTCTTCTTCTGCTTTGCGTGCACTTAATTACATTAACAGCTTCTACTGAAAGCAGGCTGTCATCCAAAAATTAAAAATGGCTATTGAGTATCATAATTTGCACTATTTTAAAAAGAGATTCTGTGGAAATAACTGTCTCAAATATGTTGCATGTGAAAATCTGAATAAAAGGTCCAGAACTGGATGTGTGGATGTGCACGAACATCTATAAACTCACACATCCCAGCATAAGTGTACTCATTATCTAACTAATGCCTCTAATGTGTTTCTTCAGATGGTTTGCACAAAAGATTCTCTAAGTGGACTTGATGACTCCAAAGGGTCTTGAATGGCTTCACATCTTTATAATTTAATTTTATTTCCCTTAATACAGGTAAAGAAATAACATTGCCTTAGGTGAAATAGTGAGATTGTTACTTTGGGCTCCAAGCACATGTAGGTGCTTAGGAACATGGTTCAGTGTGGATCTGGCAGTGCTAGGTAATGGTTGGACTGGGTGATCTCAGAGCTCTTTTCCAACCTTAATGATTCCATGCTTCTCTGGACACAGATTTGAGTAGGGATAGTTTTGAAGATATCCATTCCTGCAGCACCACCCCCATTTATGCTGTGCCCTCTGAAACCACAGCTGTTCCTTTGATGTGGCAGTTTCCCACAAACCTGTAAGAGCTGGAGGAAGGACCTCACAAACCAGGGAACCCAGGGGAGCAAAGCAGCATCACTGCTCCCATCCCACCAGGGAAGAGAGACATGCAGACAAGTGCTGGAGTAAATGGGAATACAGACCCCAACATGTCCTCCTTTCCCTTCTTTCCCCCCCTCTAACTGCAGTGCCTGCAGGGCTGCTTGTTCTCAGGATTCTTATTTCTCCTCTGCCTCTTAAAGCACAATTCTGGTTAATATAAAACATCTCAGCACAGTCTCCAAGCTGGTGCTGGCCTTTGTAGCCCATCTGCTGTGGTGTCTTTTTTCCCCCTGCTGATATTGGCTGGCCCAACTACAAAGGTCAATGAGCAAATAGAGGAGCTTTCCTTACCTCAGGCAGGAGCTAAAATGAGCTAAAATCCAGAGTTCTGGGGTTCAATGTCTGCTGTCTGGCAGTTCAGCCACAAGAACATCAGAACACCTGAACCACTTCCTCTGCAGAGATGGCTTTACATAATGATATATTCCTGTCTTGAAAGTCTCAAGGCCAAAGCCTATTCCTCTTAAATTCGGTGTCAAGGATCCTATTGATTTAAAGGGATTGGTTTTCAGCCATCAAACTAGAAATATATGCCTTTACTGACAGGAAGAAATGTAGGGTAGGATAGAAACAGGAAGGGGAAGGATCCAGGATTTCAGTCATTCAGTAATATGTGCTGGATCCACCTTTGTTATTTGAATGTCAGGGAAATGTTGTTTGCTCCTTAAAGTGCAAACCCCCTCAAGGTGAAGTCCAAGCATGTCTATAATTGTAATTTCTCTTGACTGTAGGAAGTTCTTCCTATTTCATTTTTTCAATAATAAAGAAGATGATTGTAGTATTAGACTTACAAGGCACAAATTTATTGGTTGTGTTACAAAACCTTGCCTAGGTGTTTTAAACAGAGAGAATAAAACAGAGGTGGAATTAAATAGAGATGGAATAAAAAACAGATTCAAGTGATACTTTTGAATACATATACAAAAATTTTGTGTGTGCTTAAATGCATAGAAGAATTTTAACCCTGAGTTCAGTGAGACTGCTTGATTCAATAAATTCATGTGAGAATGATTTTGCAGAATCAGATTCTCAGTCTGAACTCTGTGAGGCAAGGACTTGTCCTCACAATCCTTGTCTGTGTAGAGGCTAACAGTATTTGAGTATTATATAAATAATAATTCACCACAAAGATTAACTGACTCCCCTTAAGGATTCCACTTGCTATTCAACAGACAACTGACATTTAGTAGTGATGAATTTAAAACACTTGAGATAAAATCAATTTGTTACTTGGAAAATTTTAAATTCTATTGCCCCTCAGAAAGGTCCACCAAATTCTTGTAACATGGTCAACTATGTGGATGAGCTTTGCTCGTGGAGGGGACTTCCATAAAGATTGCTTTGGTCAGTAATGTAATTTATAAATTATCTCTGATTTCAGTATACATTGTTTGTGTAAGTACACATTGCATATTTGGTAACAATGCTGAGGTGGGGAAGGATGGAAAGAGTTAAAATGATGGAATGCAGGTTAAAAAACTTTCATGCCTAGAGGTTAAGGATATAGGAAGACCAATTTCCTAACTGTGCTGAAAAGCTCCTTCCTTTCTTTATAATTCTTCTGAGTTATACTCCAAGATTGAAAGTCTGAAGGAGTTGATCAGTCTGAGTTCAAAAGCAGTTAGATTGTTTTGCTTTGTGTTTATCTTTGTTTAGTCACAAGCCAGTTGATAACTCACAAATTTAGAGACAACCCTAAAAGCTGATGTGGAAGCAGGTATGACAGAAAAAATGCATTGTGATTCTCTCTCAGGGCATCATTTTGTCTCTGGGTCAGTGTTTGAGCTGCTCTCCAACCTCACAGTGACAGTTCTGCTTTGTACAGAGAAAAAGCTTTTTTCGTTTAAAGTGTCCTAAATTTAGCCCAAGTTAAGATTAAATATTGTTGAAACAGGGAAAAAAAGTGCTGAGTAACACATTGTTAAAATATTTTGGTGACATAGAGCATAGATAACCTTCTTAGACAGAAAATAATGTCCATGACTTAAAGATTTCACCCTAAGGAGCATTGGGCTACAGTCCCACAGGGACAATTTGATAGAGGAGTTTGTCTTTCTCATTGCCAAGGAGCTATCCTAGTTAATGAAATTTCTTTTCCTATTATAATACACATTATTTATTCTTAATTCAATTATTTCCTGTAAATATTTGCTTCCTGTCCAGCTTGACTGAATGTGGACATCATCCTTTCTCTCCCTTGAGTCTTCTAGGTCCAACATGCAGACACCTGAACCATAAAACATCCCCTCAAATTAACTCAGGAACACAATAAAGGTGCTGAGACCTAAAGATAGACCCAAACTGATCATGTGTGATTACAGGCAGTGCTCTGACACAAACCTTTCAAGTGTTGTACCAAGAAAGACAAGCTGGAAATAGGAGGATAATTAGGCTCTTTCTTTAGCATGAGCACATTTCTGCAGTGCTGGAGTAATTGCAGCCTTGCTGTGATATGCAGAAACTTTCTCCGAAGGCAGAAAAAGGCTTTGGAAATTGTAGCCTTTTAAGAGATCACTGGGTCTCTATTTCTGTTGAATTTTTAGGAATATAAGCAAATATAAGTTTTAGGCAAGCTTGCAAAAATTAATATCATCTCTGAGATTTGCAAATATTGCTCAGACTTATTTCCTCATCAGGGTTTTTTTTACAAGCAGCTGTATAGTGTTAAGACTTATGGTTTGCACAATTAGGCATGCTAGGAGGTTTCTCCTAGAAAGTTACACAGGTACAAAACCAGAGTCTCTGAAATTCATGAGATTCAGTTAGACTGAAGTTTTTATACACTTCTGTGGGTTTGGACACTACTGGTTGGCTTCATCTCACACAACTTTAGGGAGCTAAACATTAGGAATAAAAATTGATCATTCAGAGTTTGCTCAGATGACAAGATAAGAATTCCCACCAGAGCAAATGTCTCTTCTCATTGGTTACTGAGAGATTTAAGAACTCTTTGCCCAGAGAGGTTGTGGACACTCCATCCCTGGAAGTGTTCCAGGCCAGGTTGGATGGGGCTCTGAGCATCCTGGGATAGTGGAAGGTGTCCCTGCCCATAGCAGGGTGTTGGAACCAGATGATATTTAAGTTCTCTTCCAACCCAAATCCTTCTAGGATTATATGATTCTAGATTTCTATTTTTAGTATACCCCACAAATAAAAGCCCACAGGGGGCCACACTTTTTAATGTCCTAAAACTCCACTAGTCAATACTGAAGAAAGTGTTTCAGCATCCTAAATGAAAGAAAAAAGGGGCAAAGTGTAACATATTTAAACTCTGGTGTTTGCAGATGTCACAAGTAAAATTGAAGAATCCAGTTGTGTCTTAAAATTGTATCTCTAGAGTTAATAACCTGAGTCTGATTCTTAAGAAACTTGCTTTGATATAAGGAAAGCAATGGAGTCATAGTGATCTGAATTTTTTCAGACCAAAATTAGAACTCCATATATTTACTAAATGATTCAAAAATATTCCTTTTGAAAAAAACCTAGTAGACAAAACAATAGTCTTGAAACAAGGCCCTGAAAATAAGCAAATGTGGCCTGTGTGTACATATTAGTATAATTTTATGCTCTATTTCCAACATGGATATTACAATAATATTTCACACAAATTATAGGTCAATTTTCACAGAGATGCTGCCCTAAAGGTGCATGAAATTGCATTAGGAGGGGAAATTCACATCATACTTGGCAATCACAATTAAACAGAAAAGTAATGTTTTAGTAACCTCACAGCTTTGAAAGTGATGGTGGGTTTCATGATGTAAAACTAATGTTCCACCAGAATGCACCAGCTGTAATTAAAATGGTTTGCCTTGTTCCTCACTCTCTGAAACCTTCTATGAATGCTAACACTGGCACCTGCCTTACCTTGGCTTATGCAGTTTTGTTATATTTTAATTTCCCATGCCAAAACAATTCTTCCTATGCTATTCCCCATGACCTTGTAGCTTTTCCTCATCAGTATAAAAACTTGAAGATAATTGCATTTCATTCCTTTCTTGAGGTTTGGCTGTTGTAGCTGGGGGAAAAAAAAAAAAATGAGAAAACCATGAAGAACAGGTCAGGCCAAATTCCCAGATTGCTGGCCCATGGAATGGGCACTCAGTGCTCCTTCCAATGCCCAAATTCACCTGGCCAGAATCCCTGTGCTCCATATTTCTTATCCTCTGACTCCAGAACTCCAGATGGGCTTAATTAGTGAGAAACATTAGTCCCAAGGACTGAGATAGAATTAAGAGTGGATGACTTCTGGCTCAATTTCTCTGATTTTTTTTAACCCAGAATACATATTTCTGGGAAGCTGATCTATATCAACTCTTTTTATATTCCTTTTGTCAAGAAAATCTTCCTCCACACTTTGTTCTTGTTTGGTAGGTGCCATAAAGAGCCGCTAGCACCTGATTCTTTCCATGTGGTATATTTATCCTTTGTCTGTTTACTATGTTCCAGCTCATCTCCAAAGGCCTGTTTAATTAAGATTTATATAATTAGCAGGCCAATGAATGAAGAAGAGGAAATTTCTGGGTTTTGTGGCTCAATAGCTGATAGAATTTTTATCACTCACTTTTTTATGTGACTCAGTTTATCTAATAAAAATCTAATATTTAAGAAAAAAAAAAACCTCCTTGCATTCCTCAGAGGGCAATTTGAATGTAATTCAGCTGTGACTATAAAAAAGAGCAATTATACTCACCTACAGGGTCTCAGTGAAATGAGAGGTGTGATTTTGTTCAAAAAGTAATTGCCTGATGTAAATGGACTTCCCAGTGAATGCCACCCACACCCCTAATTCTGTGTTTCAGAAAACTACTGGCATACAAACCACAGGAAGTCTGGCTAAGAGATTTAATGTCCCCAGATAACATCCACATGAACACAGTTAATCATTATTTAAGTACTCTCAGCCAGAACTTGGATTTTCAGATGGCACCATCCTCCCCTTCTATCCCAGGGGGGTGTTACCATTACAAATTTAGAGAGCAGATAACTAATGAAATGTTTATATCAGTTTCAAGAGTGTGATTTATGCTCACCTTTACAGTCTTATCTCGACTGAAATCAATTTTTAATACACAGTGTAGGCCAGCTCTGAATTGCCATTCCAAGACTCACTGCTGTGAGATGTTGTGGACAGAAGGGGCTCTCCTTGGAAGGTGACAATCTTTCCATTGGCCTTAGACTGCTGCTTTTACTTCCTATGAAGAAATTAAGTGTAAACATTTTCTTCAGGTCTCTTTAAGAGGCAAGTGATGTTAATCTTTTTTCTCCAGACATGGAAAATGATAGTTTTCTACTAAATGCTGTGTAAATGACTGGTAAAAGAACACAAATGAAGGAATTCATGCATCATTATTTGAATTCTCACTATCTTCCCTTCTTCCTAAAAGAGGCGCACCTTCACACCTACAAAATGTGCAACAGTCATATACAACACTACAAAAAAAAATGTTATTAACATTTTGTGTCACTGGGTTTGAAGAAATCCTTAAATTACTGAAATAAATGTCTTTCTTTTTTCTCCTTAATTTTATCAAAGGAGTCCCACTATGTTTCACAATTGTCTTTATGCTCAGTGCTTTCCAAAACAATGCTCAATTCCTCTGCTCTATTGTCTTTTATTATTTGCCCACAGAAGTTGTGGCTGCCCCATCCCTGGAGAGGTTCAAGGCCACGTTGGATGGGGCTTGGAGCAACATGAACTAGTGGAGAAGAAATGAGAAAATCTTAAATAATCTCTTCCAACCCAGGCCATTCTGTGATTCTGTGATTCACTTCTCAGTAAGGCTTTTTTTTTTAAATGCAAATCTTCATGAGTATCCCTGAACTCTTTTTTTTTTCTTTTAATTTTCCTCACCTTTTTATTTATACATATATATATATTCTAATACTTATGTGGATGATGTTCTCAGATTTTCAAAGGAAGACTCTGATACAGATCTCTAACAAACAAAACATGCCACTGTGTCTGGAAAAAGAATCATAGGCTTGAATCATCTAAAATCAAGGGCTGGTTTAAGTAAACTGGGGGAAACACAGACTTGAAAAAGAGGCTTCTTAGAAGCATAGAATGGTTTGGGTTGGAAGGGACCTTAGAGATCACCTAACTCCAGCTGTATATAGAAATTACCTGATGATTTGTTCCTATTAGAGGTTGCTAGTAGTTTAGAACCATAGAATCATGGAATAACTCCTGGCACTGCACAGGACAACCCCAAGAATCTCACCATGTGCACGAGAACTTTGTCCAAATGCTTCTTGAACTCTCTTGGGTTGCTGCTGTGACCACTGCCCTGGGGTTCCTGTTTCAGTGCCCAACCACCTCTGGGTGAAGAACCTTTCCTGATATCTACTCTAAACCTGCCCTGATCCAGTTTCATGCTAGTTAGGGTGTGTGTGTGTGTCTCAGCTTGCAATCATATGCTGAAATGAAGCCGCAGTCTCACCTGAAGTGCTCTTTGTAGGGTGGCTGAAGAATTTTTATTGGGCAGTGCTCAGCCACAAGCAGTTCTCCTGTATGCTAATTTCCTGTTCTGCACCAAACTTGTGGCTCACATTGGCACTGATTTCACAATCTGAACTGCATTGCACTAGCCACTGTAGGAACACTGTGCTTGACAAATGATGAACTGAAACTTCACAACAATGCTATTTTGGGCCTGACCAGAGCAGCAGGTATTGAAAATCTGTCTGCTGTGATTTGTTTCAGGAGATATCCTGCCCGGTATTCCAAAACCTGCACTGTGACTTTTATTGCAGAACTTCTCCAGGCATTTATATCCCTTCAGACAGGCAGCTTGCTCCTCATGTAATGTAAGGACATTACACGAATGTTCCACTTGCCATGAATATGTAGATGTGCCAGTGCTACCAGCAGGTGTAACCCCCTAACTCACTCTGCAAGGGCTGAGCTTTATTATTCTTTACAGTGGATGAAATTATACATTAATTCACTTAGAGAAAAAAATAGATGCTTCATAGACAAGACTTCAACTGGGGCAGCTGAGCCCCAGCTCAACTGCATTATGATGCAGCTGTATTATGATGCCTGTGGCAAAAGTCCCTTTGCCCATCAGCACAGGGGAAGAAATGCAGTGATATCTCAGCTTCCAGTCCTTCAGGCATGGATTATTCTGCTTACTGCTCAAGTATGGACTAATGTGTGAAACAAGTATTCAGTGATTTGTGTGCTTTATTTGGGGTATTCCCTTATTCCCTATGTATGGTATGTATCACCTGAAAGTTCTTATGAAGTTAGGAAGTCAATGAAACAGAAGCTGGCAATATTATGACACTACAAAGCACAATTCCATTTTTGTGCTGAACTGAAGGAAAATCTCAACCAGCACTTAACTGTTTGTTAATTAGTGGTTTATTTTGACAGTTATAAACCGGTTTTGTGCAGTAGAAATGTTACATAAAATGTTCCATTAAACGTTCCATAAAAATGCTAAAATTCTTGCCTTTGTCAAAAGGAAAAAAAAATCTTAAATTTTGCTCCTTTATTAGAGTTTAGGCAGACCAGATCCAGCCTTTCCCTCACTTCCCCATGTGGGGCACCTTGTCACAGAACATCAGGGTGGCCAGCAGGACCTGTCTTTCCCAAGCCCATGCTGCGAAAGAGGCTCATCCTGTACAAGCTGCATGTTCCATGGGGAAGCTGCTGCCTACTCCAGGACTACAAAGCTGCCTGTTCTGCCTTCATGCACTGCAAAGAACATCTCAGTGCAGCTGTGCTCCTCGGAGGGGCTGCTCACCAGGAACTTGCAGGAGCGCGAGCAGGGCAGCAGCATCAGACGCCGGCGCGGCCACTGAGGCAGACGCAGCCAGGCTGAACACAGCAAGTTTTGCACCCAGCTGGAGATTTGCTCCAGGTGTAAGTAGGAGCCTGTGCAGAGGGTTTCTAGGACCAGTGATCTGTGATCCCGCAGCAGCTCCTTGCCCTGGCGATGGACAAAACACAAGGAATATCCCATCACATGCTCCATGGAGCACGTGCACTCCAGCACCACACGGATGTCAGAGCACCTCTCTGGATGCTGCCTCACAGTGTCCTGCTCCAGGATGAAAGAATGACCAGGGGGTGGCCGCAGGAACACGAGCAGCTGGTAGAAGATTCTGTTCTCAAAGATACTCCAGGATTCATGGCTGCCATCCATTCCTCTGTGTGGGTAAATCTGTGGCATGAAAGTCCTCCTGGAAAACTCTCGGCTGATATACAGGAGGTCACGCACCAGCTGCTTCAGATTCCTGCACGGGTCAGGCAGCTCCTGCACTGGTAATGGGGTGGATTCAGCCAAAAGCCTGGCACCACTGCATGTTCTGTTGAGGTTTCGTTTCCCCTTGTTATCATCCTTGCTGCTGGAGGCAAGCTTCATTTGCCAGGCCAGCCAGCAGACCTCCACCAGCATGGCCGCTGCAGTGGCCCAAAACAGCCAGTTCCTAAACACATAATGGACAAGGGCTCCTTCCAGGGATCTCATCTGCTCAACCTCCTGCCACAGCCGTGTCATCTCCTGGTGAAGGAACTCCTTGTGCTGCTGCATCTGTTGTGCCGTGGCCACGTCGGCCTGTGGGTCGTATGTCAGCCTGGGCAGCGCGGCCAGCACGGCCACCAGGAACGCGATTGCCACGGCCATGGCCTGTGACAGGTGGGGGAAAGGGGACCAGCAGGGAGAGGGAGCATGAGATAGGGGCAGCAGGAGAGGGGCTGCCTAGCGCTGCCTCCCACTGTGACCTGTTCTCTGCGATGTCACAGCCACCAGAGCCACATCATGAGGCTGACAAGCCCCAGACTCCATCCCCACCCCCTGCTCAGTGAGTTCTGGGCATCACAACTCTGAATGCCAAGAGATTCACAGGAGCTTCCACAGGGTCCCTTGGCAAAGCAGACAAACCCTCAGTGCCACCACAAAGAGCCCTGAGCCCCTGTGACCCACCCCGAGTGACAGAGCCCCGCCTGGCCCTGAGGGGATTAGATCTCTTGCTTTGGCTTAGAAACCCCCCTAGGCATTTGCCCCAACCCTCATCCTGCCCAGCCCAATCCTGGAACAGAGCAAAGGACTGAAAAAATCAGATGAAAAAGATTTCACTGACTGACAGAATCAGAAGGCAGCCTTGAGATCATGCTAAACTTTGATTAAGTTGAGCCTGGGCTTATGGAGGATAAAATTAATGTGTGTTTCTGCAAAATCTAATAAATATCGACAATCAGCAGAGACACTGGCTTGCCTGTTATCTATATTACTAAGGCCAAGTTTCCTAGAACAAGGAAAGATTTTGTGCAAGAGATAAGACAATGTATTAGTGATGCTGTGGGATGTGGATGAGATGTCCAGCCCTGTCTTAGCTCCAAGACTGAAGTTTAGCTGACACCTGAAGAGGTCAGTGGCAGATCCTGACTGTCCTGAGGGGACACAGCAGGCCCACACAAGGTCTTTGGTGAATCTGAATTGTTCTGGCCAGGTGTACAATAGAGCTTACAGACAAATGTCAGGGGTTTTCTGTGGTCCCACAGAGATGGCATTAGTAGAAATTTCTATTTTTGTTGACTGTTTTTAGTGAGAAAAAGTAGCTCACACAGAGAGACACATGTGGATGACTGTGAATGTATCAGCCTGGAGATAATAACATTCACAGTGTGTAGAGACATCACAGCTCAGGGACAGAGGTTGTGACCTGAATAAAATCAGTCCTGTGATTTACAGCTGAAAGGTCCTCTGCAGATACAAAATCTGGGGGTGAGAGCTGGGCTCTGCTCCCTGGCAATCAGTGATAGGATGACAGGACAGAGGCTTAAGCNTGTTCTGGCCAGGTGTACAATAGAGCTTACAGACAAATGTCAGGGGTTTTCTGTGGTCCCACAGAGATGGCATTAGTAGAAATTTCTATTTTTGTTGACTGTTTTTAGTGAGAAAAAGTAGCTCACACAGAGAGACACATGTGGGTGACTGTGAATGTATCAGCCTGGAGATAATAACATTCACAGTGTGTAGAGACATCACAGCTCAGGGACAGAGGTTGTGACCTGAATAAAATCAGTCCTGTGATTTACAGCTGAAAGGTCCTCTGCAGATACAAAATCTGGGGGTGAGAGCTGGGCTCTGCTCCCTGGCAATCAGTGATAGGATGACAGGACAGAGGCTTAAGCTGCAGCAGGGGAGATTTAGGTTGGATATCAAAAGGAATTTTTTCACATTGGGATGGCCTGCCCAGGGAGGTGGTGGTGTCACCATTTGTGGAGAGGTTTAAGGAAAGACTGGATGTGGTATTCAGTGCCAGGGCGGTGTGGGGTGACCTCAGTGATCTCAGAGGTCTTTTCCAACCTGATTGCTTCTGTGATTCTGAGGGGATGTTTGGAGTTACAGCATTTACATTAAATGGAAGCTTAGACCATTCCCTGTCCAATTTTCCCCACTGAAGGATGTCTGAGGGCTATTTCACTGTTTAGCCCCTTAGACACTGAAACCTTTCTACAATGATGTTTCCAGCAGGTGGTATTATGTGTCCTGTAGCTCTCTCAGACTTGGCACCATGAAAAATCCCCTCCTTTCATTCTTATTTTAATGCTTAATGCAGTTAAGTCTTTTTCCCCAGTAGACTCAACAAAATGCAAAACTCATTCCCTATTTTATTTCTATTTGGTAAAGATATATACAAATATATTGGAATTCATGAAACTGAATTTTATCTATTCTTACTCCACCCCCCTGTCTCTCCTCTTTCCTCCCTGTATCCATATTTATTGCATTAACTTTATCAGTCAACCTTTAATTTTATTGTGTCACCAAAGGAAGAATCTATTTCATCAGTAGAGGAATGGACCAATCCTTCTAAGGGTTTTTTCCCCATTAAGAAAAAACATTTCCCTGGTAAGTGCTTCCTTTTGGAGTGTTTCCAACAAAGGTGTTTCCAGAGGCCTGATATTCAGCTGCTGAGCACACAGTGTCAACACCAGTATTGATATTTACTGGGACATTTTATAGCTTCTGCAGGAAGGGATTTGTATGTGTCTATTTAAAAAGATGTCATTTAACATATTTTTCTAAAATGTCTCGATAGAACTGTATTCATCTTTCTAGACTTGATATTAAGGTAAGTGGCCAGTGGATCAAACTCGTAAGATAAATTTTTGAAAGATATAAACATGAAGAAGCAATTTGGCTGACAGAAAATGTGTGTAAGAAGGTATAAGGGTGGGCAACAGGAAACACCCTCTGCTCTGCCTGAAGCCCTCACTGATTCTGTTGCCAAACTCCTTCTTTCCATTTTAAAGGAATATAAATTTGAATTAAGGATGAAGTAACATCTGATTAGCTGGTATGAAAGTCAGCATTAACCTAACCTTAGAACCTTACCCACAGAATGTGGGAAGCATGTCCCAGAGTTAGGCATCCCAATGTGGCAATAAATGAAGCTCTCCTGATTTTCATAAACTCCAGATCTAGACCAAAAGTTGTAATTTTTATAAGTTCCTTTGCCTTTAGCCTTAGTTCACTCATGCTTTATAATTTTGACACTGCCCTATTATGGATTGGAAACATATTTTCTCAAATACACAAGCATTGTTGGTGGAAAATAAGATGTAGGCTAACCCTCAGTTAATTCATAAAGAAGAATCAGAAAACATAAAGATACATTGCAAAGCCTGGGGAGAGTATCCTCTAAGAGAGATAAAAAGAGAAATCCCTAAAGGGTTTAAAAGAATGAATAAAACCAGAATGTTTCTGTCACTGCCACAACATGGTATGAAGGGTGATTTCTTTAGGCTCTCCCTCCTATCTCCTTCAGAACAGGACATCTTGTTTTCTTGTTTCAGTCCTTTTGGGGTAACTCTGCTCTTCTGGTGAGTTTTGCTTTATATTGCCTGGTTTTGCCTGGTTTTACAAAACCCTGTCAAGACTTTGTCTCATATTCCATTCCCCTCTTCAGCTTCACATAAGAATCCATCTGTACAGTTTCTTTGTAAAGGCTTTTATCTAAGGGAACAGCTCCTACCTCACTGCACTTTTTTCAAGCAGCAGCTGTGCGAGGCTGGCCTCATAATTTTATTTGGTTATCTTTATTTTGATGTGAAACATTAACTTAAATAACTCTGTTGGATTTTTTGGTGCATCCCTAGGCAACTATATGCAAAAAAACCCCAGCATTTAACACTACATCCATTTCTTCCCCTTTCCTGGATTCTAAATTCAGACTTTTCCATTTTAATCTGCCTCAGGATATTTAATTACTGTATTTGCTCGTGTCTAGGCCATAACTTTTTCTAAGGTATTTCATCACATATATGCAAATGAAATGTGCCAGACCAGTCAGTGTTTGTTCTTTGGATGGTAGATGTCTAGGACAGATGAAACAAAGCTTCCTGATGGAAACCAGCTTCATGGAATTTGAACATTCAAATCCAAGCTGGTTTTTTAATGTATTCTTAGATATAACTTTAATCTATCTATCTATCTGTCTATCTATCTGTCTGTCTATCTATCCATCCACACACAAACGCAAACATTTTAATTGCTGTGACACCTTTTCCCTTCATATTTCTCTTTTCTGATAAAAAAAGAAATTATTATTTTGTTGCTGGTGCCAGTACTTGAGGAGTTTTCTTCTCCTTCCTAAAAGAAGTTGATTTGGTTTAAAATCTCATATTACATTCATGGCTGGAGTTGAACATAACTTCTAAAGATTGTCTAAGAAATCTGTGTCCAAACAAAACAAAAAATTAGTTTATGTAATTCTGGACAATATATTCTGACATAGCCACAGAAAGGAAGGAAAAATTCACTAGTAAATAACATTTTTGCTCAATCTCTACCTTACAGGTTGTGAACAGCAACCCTCACAGCATTGACTTTGAATTAATTTTCTTTTAGAGGAAAACTTGTGCTGTCCATGGTCATGAAGGAATGGAAACAAACAGGCCTATTGTGGATGCAGGGGAAAGAGAAACCCTCTATTTCCCCTTGGAACAGTACAGAAATTATTTGGAAAAATATTGCATCCTGAAGTTTGGAGGGAACTCTATTCCTATCAGTGATAGATTCTTAAAATGTTTGCATTCTTTCCTGCTTTCTGTTCACAGATATAGAGAACCATTACTTTTCTCTTTCTCTGCATGTACAATTGTCTCCAGAATATGTGTCTTTCTCCTTTCAGCTTTCCAGAGGAGCTAAATTATGTCTGAAAACTTTTTACACTTGTGCAGTTTGGCTCCCCCAAATCTCTCCAGACTCTGCTTTCCCGACCACAGACACACAGTAATTGTACAACATTGATGTTATTCTGCTGGTTTTCAATTCTAATTCTGTGCTGCCATACTTCAAAATACCAATTTGTTTCTCAACATCTACAGTGTATATGGAATAAGACTGTACTGTTAGCCCAGCTGTCCAAATTGATTTGCTCCTTTTCAGGCATTTTTGGTGTTTTAATCAGTTTAGTTCCTTACAGTGGATCCAAACATTCTCTCTTTTTTTTTTTTTTTTTAATTTACAGTCTCCCTATTTACCACATCCCTTCTGCTCATTAAATCCTTCCTGGTTTTTTATAATTGAATCATTAATAGTATTCCTGTCGGATCATGGCAGCTTTCCTTGTTGTAGTTGTCATTTTCAGTGTATCAGAGCTGAACCAGAGTATGGCTGACAGTGACCCTGCTCTGAAATGAAAATTAAATGGGGGTGCCAACTCCTGCTGGATAGATAGTTTACTTGAGAATATATATGTTCAAAATAATTAGTGCTAAATCATGATGAATGAGAATGGAAAATAGAAAATCTTACAAAAGGAGATGGGTTGTTTAAGAAGAGAATAAAGTAAAAAAGCCATCTGGAGACATAAAAATAGAGTGAAATAAGTGATATTAGCAATGCTGTTATTAATAATTCAAATTGTTAGTCATA
Source organism: Ploceus nigricollis (assembly GCA_013399945.1). NCBI lineage: Eukaryota > Metazoa > Chordata > Aves > Passeriformes > Ploceidae > Ploceus > Ploceus nigricollis. The sequence goes on along the minus strand of VXBC01004083.1, from coordinate 20,932 downwards.
AGAACTGGTAATGCAGCATGGCACCATGAAGTACCATGTACAGGCAGAAATATTGCCCTGAAGAAATTCTAGTCTGGGTTTAATGATAATCTGTTGCTAAACTTAAGTACTGCAGCACACAGTACAAGGCTGTTTTGTGAAAAAAAAAATTGTCAATGAAGGAGAAAAAGCCTAAGGGAAGATATGAGAGATTGGACACTGCCTGAGAGAAAGATGGGAAAAGAAGGGAATGCCAAATGAAGGGATCTCAAGGGCTGGAAAGAGAGCTAGGGACAAAAGTTCTCTTCCCTGATATCCCTCCTAGCATGACAAAGAGTATTTGAGAGGAAAATCTGTCCTTGATTTGAGTTATTTTTGAATATATTTGATGGGTAAAGATGTATTTTTCTGCATGCCTGGACTCTGTTTTCCCTGGGAGGAAACCTCCTTTCTTCACATAGAAGAAAAATACACAGAAGCAAAAGGAAAGCTGCAAAATACTGTAAAGAAAACCACAAGCAACACAGCTCCAAGAAGGATAACTGGTTCATGCAGAACTTTTAGTGCAGGTCGAGCACATGGGAAAAATAAACCAACACAGTTAAATGTTCTGTGGAGGAGAGGAGGAAATGCTTTGGCACCTGAATCCCATAACTTGGAGCCCACACCACAGTCAGCATCAATACTGACCTGGAGAGCTGAAAGGTTCCTTTCTCATCCCACATTAACCCAGTTAACTCTGTGTTGATTTCAGACCATAAAACAGTCCTTATTAGGATGAAAATCCAGGTCATGTTAAAAATCAAAACTTAAAGACTAAGTTATTTTTTCAAATCCTGAAAAATTAAAAGGAAAAATCTAATTAAAAAAAAGGAAAAACTGCATGTCAATAACTGCATGGAAGGTGTTTCTTTGTTTTCTCTTTAGTCAGACTGAAGTTTTTATGGTTTATGAATAAAAAAGCATCATTTATTAGAAGGATTAATATATGTGCAGATGTGCACACACTTTTTAACCATTCATTTTATCCTCTTGAGAGAGTTTTGTTAACAAGGATCCAAATTTTACTTTCATGAAACAGCTCAACTGATAAGGATGGTTATGGAAAAAAATTAAGTAAAATCAGGTCAGGTCTTCACACAAGCATATTTTCAGTGGAAGAGCAGGAATGATTATCCAGCTAGTGAAGATTCTTTCCATCACTTATCTCTATGAAACATCTTAAAATTTGTTTAGCTTCAGTGCACAAATATTTATTTTGATCTTAATAGGTTTTACACACAGTAGAAGATGAGTGCTGCTGATTCCTATCCTGGCAACACAGCTCATTTTACAGAATGTTATTTTAACCAAATTTTGACTTTGAATCAGCATAGAGGGAGGGAATTGTTTGGAGCCATGACCAGGGAGACCCTAATAACAAACTCACAATTTTTTCATTATTAAAAGAAAATTCATCTAAGAAATCCTAGCAGACACTCAAGTTTTGCAATAGGATTTTCCCTTGGTATTATTTTCACTGCAAATGCTGCAAAGAAACAAACTAAAACAAAGACCTGCTAAGGGACCAACTGTGCTTTTTCATGGGATAGAGGATGGCATTTACCTCATCTCTTCTCTGGGTACCCCTTCTTCTATATTCTCATTAATGAGCTCCTATTTAGCAACAGAAGTTGTTGTTAAGTGACAAGTATGATGTCACAGGACAGACAGACACCTGACAAACCATACTTTTGTTTAAGTAAACTAAAGACTGGGTGAACATAACTTTGATTCTCAGATGCTGCTTAAATAAAAGCACTGCTCCTTTCAGGCAAAAAGGTGAGCAAAGCACAGCTGTTCAGGAGAAAGCACAAATACAAATTGTGCAAATCACTACAGTATGGCAAAAAGCACTGGGCTGCTGCAGAGATGTCAATGTGCACCAGCAGAGGATTCAATCTTTAACTCTGTTTGTCAGCAAAGGGAATAAATTCAAAAGAATCCTTCTTTTCAGCATGTAAGTCCTGCTCTGTGCAGCCTTAGCAAATTGTCTTTGTAGCAAGTGTGCATTTCATTCCACTTTCATTTATTTCCACCATCAGGGAGAAGAACTTGCACATTTGTACCATCATCCTCATATGGAAAATTATAGATTTGTTCAATAATATCCATTTCCCCAATCCTGCAGTGGTTATATTTTAAAAATATTTTCCCACTCTTTTTTAAGTTGCTTGGGAAGTAAATTTAGGAGAAATGTGAAGTACTGGGATGTCAGCCTGGGGTCTGCAGAGCTGACACAGTGAACATGGTGGCTTTAGAGGCTCCTCCATTAACCCAGCTTTAAAAACTTTGAGCTTCTTCCTTTCAAAGGTTATATATTGAGCTGTTATTTTCTATCTATCAACCATTAGAGAGTAACAACTTACATTTCCATTATATCAAAAAATATATTTATTTGTTTGATTTGTTTTTAAAGATTTTTTTTCTTTTTGCTTCATCCTATTTTTTTTTTTTTACCAGAATCTGGAGTTTGACTTTTCACCCAAAACAAAGCAAAAGTCCTTGATCCTTTACAGAAGTTAGTGGCACGTGTCATTTAACAGCATTTGGGGTCCTGCTCATCTCCTGTGTGTGATCCAGATGCATCCACACCACTGAGTCAGCAGAGCCAGGTAGATTTCTGTCAGGTGAGTTTTCCTCTGATCCAATATTGTGTAGCCTGAGTCCATCTGAGTGCTGGAGGATACAGGTAAAACAAGCTGAACAGTTCCATCACAGACTGCTGCTCTCACGGTAGTTCTGCATGTTGTGAGGTGGATAAATAAATATATTTTTGTAATAACATGCAAAGTGAGTTTTCCTTTCAAAAAGGAAGGTGCTAAGAGAGTCTGTAACATAGTTACTGCTTAAAAGGTAAAATTGGTGCCCATGTGGCACTGGACAAAACATTTCCAGTCTGAATGCCCTTCCCAGCCTCAGGGAGCCACACCTCCCTTTGGAAGAGCAGTGATCTCCCTTAGGCACCAGAGTGGCTCCCACTGCTCTCTCAAAGCCAGGCAGGGATGGTGCCACCATCACTCTGCCAGCCCCGGGGTTAGAAACCAGGACAGGGAGCTGTGGATTTCCTTGAGGCAGTAAACAATTAAAAGCACAACTTCTCCCAGCAAGGAGAACACACCAATTTCCTGCACAGGCACCAGGCTGGACCAGAGACACTTCTCATCCCTCCTGTACCACACTGCTACTAAAAAAATCAAAATTGAAGGTGAAAAGAAGAGTTTCCAGACAAAACCAGAGTAACTCTGGAAGCTCACAGCTCATCCTTGCTCCCTTTCTGGGGATGGCAGTGTCAAACTCTTTCACCAACACTGCATTAAATAGTCTTTGAATAAAACATGTGAACAACATCAGGAACAACGACTAAACCCCATGGGAGTCACTGCATCACTGGGTTACAAAATCAAGCTGCTTTTCCCTTGTATCTCCCACTGCCCTCATGAATCTTGCACTGCTGAGCACAGCACCCAGCTCCTGTGTGTGCCTCCACACACAGCTACACACTCTACAGGCAAGGCTGGGACAGACACCAGCACTGAAGGAAATACTTATTCCTTATAGAAGGGCTGCTGGTTTTTCTGCTCTACAATAATCCCTCACACAGCTCCCCAGTGTGTGTCCAGACTTTCCTCTTACATTGATTTACTTTTCACATTTCAGCTTCAGTAAGGGGAAAGATTCATGTTTTCCAAGTATTTCTTCCCAGCTTCATTAGATTGAATATTTCAATAATTTTTCTCAATTGACATTTTCAATTAATCTGTTTCTCGGAAGCATCAGCCTCTCTCTATATGTGGCTTGAGTGCTTCATACTGACAGGATATGCAAATAAATCATTTAACCTCGTGTCAATCCAGCAGAGGTGGACTGCACTCAGTAGTTGATGTATTTAATAGTTGCTTTTTGTGCCTGCATTTCTTATGGAAAGAGATCACAGGATGCTAAGTGCTGTGAGTAAATGTTTAAGACAGTGATATTGTATTTGAATTATTCCATTCCATATTGTATTGGTCTATTGAATATCCAACCCAGGAAACAAGCCTTGGCTCTACGTTCAGTCTTTGTTTCCATATTGATGGGTTTTTGACTGGCTCATTCCTTTGTAACCTTAGAGCAACCTGTTTATTTATTTAATATTATTTTATATATCAATAATCAAGAGCAACCTGATTATTTATTTCTTTTTAATGCCATTCAGAACATTACTCTCTTGTCCTTGAATTCATGGAACTGCAGGGAAATCTCGTTTCTAAAATTTAACTTCATTAGTGCTGGTCAAAACTTGCATTTTCCAATAGGTTTTTTTTTAAACAGTTAAATTATGTAGACATACTAAGATATGCACATAAATATTTCCATTAAAATATTTTTTTAAAATGCTCAGTGGTCATTGATTTAGAAATGTTGGATCAAAATAAAAATAATCTACACACACACACAAGCCCTCTGAAGATGTCAAAATCTAGAAGTAATTTTCCAAAATGAATACTATTCCCAGCACACCTTCTAAATAAATATGCATTACCATTTTCCAAGTAGAGCAGCATATTTCTCCTGTAATACATTTTTTCTATGCTGGCCAAAAAGTTTCTGCAAGATGATGTTTTGTAAATAAACTAAAACTTGAAATTATTTTTGACACAACTGTTTATTAAACAAAACTTATGCAGAATACACTGCATTATTAGAAAATATCTGTATGCTCTTAAGCACTACAAGCAGTAGCCTATGAGTTAAAATGTTTATTAAATATTTCTTTTGCTATTGTCTTTTGACCTCCTGTTTTTCTCCTGCCTTTTTAAAATACTGAATGCTTTTAAAACTTGAACACTGTAGAATCCCCCAAGCAAAGACAAGGAAAGTGAATGTTTATTTGGAAAAAGGTGAATGTCAGTATTTATAATAAGGATATTAATGCACTTTAAAAAGGAAGTAATTTCTCACATTCCAGCTCAAAAGCAAACTTTGTCCTAACATTTATCCATGCTTCTTGTCATGGTCATCTTGTTTCCACAGCTTTTATTCTGTTTTCCTCAAAAGCATCGGGGACTGGCATCAGGTAGTGCCAGAACATCTACCAAGGCATGTCCTGCAGATCTCATATATGAACCTGTCATATCACCTGCAAAGCAGCTAAATTTCCAGGTATTCTTCTTCACATTAGTGGCAATAATTTTCAGCATAATATTCCCTTTGAACTCTCATAAATGTGATAAGACTCAGAACAGGTAATTCTGCATTGCAGGACTTGGTTATTCACCAGCAGTTAAGGTGGAAGAGTGTCAGAGGGTGTGGACAGGCAGGCACCAAGAAAAACACAGGCAAATTTGCTTTGCCATAAACTTCAAATGCAGAAACACCAAGTTCATCTCTGTAAGGATTCCTTAGCCTTTAGTCCACGTGTTTGGTTTGAACTGGTTTTGGTTTTTTGTTTAAACTGATCACATTCACATGGAAGGAATAGAAGGGAAATATCTGGTTTAACCACTTTGAAGGGTTTTTTTTTAATATAACTCTCATGTTTACATGAACCATCCAAGCAATTTGACATTCATTCTTTCAAAAATGTGCTCCAAAGCCTTAATCCTACAAACATGTAAATCATTTATTTATTCCTGAGGGTACAGTGCACACAGGGATAGACATTCTCTGCATCAGAAATATACAAAGGGCCACAGCCCTGCTTTGAATAAATTTTCAATGATTCATTTGTTTTAAAAAATTAAAGGAATGTACTCCCCTGAAAGAGTGAGCCACATCTATAATCCAGTAGGAGTGGGCAACCTTGGCTTAGAAAGTGATAGGTTCTCATTAGGTAAGCTGCAGTATCTCACCTTTCTGCATTTTTGTCTTTTCCCAAATGCAAAATAAGATACAGAAGCTTAAATCCCTGTCCCTAACCCTTAGGCTAATGCATTTTATTTGCGCATGCTGTATGCAGGCACTCAATTAGCACAGTCCAGCTGATGAGTCCCAACTCATTAAGTCATGCTAACTCAATTGTGCCCAAGTTGATGATGACTTGTGAGGTTCACTGGCACTGAGTTTCTGCTTGAGACAGAAACTCCTGGATAATAATAAACAGCAGTGAATAAAATGTTCACATGTACATGGCCTTCATCTTATCTGACCTGTTTCTGATGCTCTGTGGAGTCTCCATCTGAACCAGCCCCCTCAGATCCTCACTGCTATCAGGGAAGGTCCTGTCAGCTGAGTTGAAAGAGCTCAGTGTCTCAGGTCCATTCCCACACACAGGCACCTGCAGTGTTTGGTATCTGGATGGCTCCCACGTGCCTGTGCTTTCTGTAGCAGCAGTCAAGGGCCAAGCAGGAATCTTAAAAACCAAAGCACATCTACGTGGGGGCAACTGAATGAAGGTCTGCATGGTCCTGTGTCACCAAGTGAAGGGTGACAGATCCAGTACTGTCTACTGCCAGAGACAGGACAGTGGATTTAGTGGATCTTTGATCTGACTGGATGGAACCCTTTTTCATTTTCCTGTTAAAGTGGCAATGGGACTTATTTTAAGGCAGAGTTGTTACACATCCCATAATTTTCTACTAATTAATTCTCTGCTGCAATATGTTTATTGGGCAGAGTGTCTCAGGCAAGGATTTACTGTTCAGAAAAAGTTTACAGCAGGAGCACAGACAGCAAAGCACCTGACTGGCGGGGTTTGGGTTGTGAACCAACCAACTGAGACCATGACCTGAACCTCCTCCTGAAACCTCCCTCCAGCCATTCTCCTTCCTGTGGCTTCTGTCCCCTCCTCGGGCACAGCATCCCCCATTCTTCACTTGTCCCCGACAATCTGCTCCCTCAGCCCTGACCACAAAGTCACAGTCCCTCTGTGTCCCTGCTCCTGTGTCCCTGTGGCTGTGTCCACTGTGAATCCCAGTCTGGGTCCTTCCTGACAGTCTGGGACCTGCTTCCCAGAGCTCCTAACTCAGAAAGGGCTTCATATCCCTGGGTTAGAAAGAATCCTCTTCAGCTCTGCCAGTTATACAAAATACAATATTTTCTGTCCCTCAGGTTTATTTTGTCCCATCTCCTGGGTGAAACAAGCTCTCTGCACAGTTAATTCATCCTCGCTCTTTTCCTGTCTTGGCAAACACCTTCCATACCCCCCCTCTTATTTTGACCCTGTTCCTGTTTATTCCAGGGATGGTTTGGTTTTGGATATTTTTCCCCAAATACATGCACTCATATTTCCTCTGTTGATATTTTTTTGTTTATGGCTGAAAACTGAAGTCTGAGTGCTGTCTCAAGATTTTTCACCACATTTCTAATTGTTGTTATCTACTTCTCATTTTCATTTTGCTGCTGCTAGAACTAAGGCCACATGCAGAGGGACTTTGTAGAAGAATTCAACTAAGCTTTGTTTTCTCGGATGAGCAATGCTCTTGCTATAAGTGCCTGTCATCACAAGCCTTTAGAAAATATATCATGAAAACAGGGAGTGACTGGGGAAAGCTAGAAACAAAATAAAAGAGTACAAGTACATGTGCCTCTAGTTTTAGAATTAGAAATTGAGGAAAAGCCCTTATATAATACATCAAAAGACTTTTATATAAGTGATTTATTTGGTTTAGTATAAGTGATTTATTTGGTCTATTTTTGTTCTAGGCTTTCAGTGTTATAAATAACAGCAAGATCTCTTTCAAACAGAAATACAACACACACCTTGCCGAGACAGAAACTTTCCCAATTCTCATGTAGGAGAGATGAGGTGCTGCTGGATGTAAGTCATAATTCTGGCACACTGTCAAGTATTTCTCCAAAAATACGACTTGGAAACATTAATTTACAGCTTTAGAAGTTAAAGGGTAGTTGCAAGTACAGAGAAGAGTTACTTCTCTTCCAAAACTCATCCAAATTCCTGCTGTAGTCCTATCACAAGCCCCACAATGTCAGAGTCTCACACAACATGTCCATTATTATCCAAGCTGCTCCCTGCTTCCTCACCCAGGAGTGGAAGCTGTGTTGGATCAGCCACAGCACGGGGACAATGTGGGAGCACACACAGGAGGAAATAGCAACAGCATCTCTGATGGAAGAACTGCTCCCTGATGGATAATAACATTAATGATGCCCCTGTGGGGTATGCAAGGCTGCTTTTTGCTTCTCTGTTTCTTGCACGTGCCCACAGTGAGAGCTGCTGGCACAGGGTAACCTTGTCCTGTGAAGCCTCTTCTTAGAACCAGTTCCAGAACTGGTTCTTGCATCTATTCAAAATTATTCCTGCTCGGAAATAAAAAGTCTTTTCCCTCTCAGGTTATGAACAAAACACAATCAATACTGCCCTAGAGCCTTTTTTTACTATTTCGTTTGAAAATTAAGGATTAAAAAAGATAATTTCAGAAGATGCTTCTGACCCATGCCTGGAAGTGTTCAAGGCCAGGTTGGATGGGGTTTGGAGCAACCTGGTCTAGTTCAAGTTGCTCCTGACCATGGAAAGGGTTTGGAACAAGATGATTTTTATGCTCCCTACTGACCCAAACCAGTCTGTGATTCTATGATTCTGTTCTCACTCTGGACAATCCCCAAACACACAAGTATTTAATGCCTTTTTCATGCTTTCATTTAACAGAAGAAGGGTTTTCAGTTGTTCCTAAGAAAACCAAACTTATTTTGCCCTTATGTTTCTGGATTATTTTGACATCACATGAAAAGGAAAACCTGAAGCTCAGCCACATTGCTGGACACAAGAAAATCTGCCAGGTGAGCTTCACAGAAAGAAAGAAAGAATCACAAGTACAACTTCTCACAAGTCTGGTGGCTATTTTCTGCACTCCAAAGAGTTTTTCTGCATTTCAAGCCTGAAATGTGATGGTTGTTCTCTGGAAAAGTTATTTTTTTGTAGTTCATTAACAAGGTGAACTGGCTTATAAAGACCATAGAAATGCCTTGGTGAAAGAAATAATCTAATGAGGTTGATGATCTCAAAGAAGATTGTGTTGAGCTAAAGAGGAGCAGGCTGAGTGAGTTTCTCATTTTCTCAAGCATATGACAAATGTGTATAGATTTTTCTTTTTTTACTAGTTGCCTTGAAAAAATAAACAAAATATGAGTTAAACTGATGATTTTTTTTCTTTGTTTTCTTAGAAAATTTAAAGTAAGTTTGAACACTTTTTTCCCAGATGAAGTTAAATATTTTCTCTGTGGATGTCTTTTAAAAATTAATGTCAATGCATTTTCAGATAAAACTATTTTTAAATACTAATGAAAACACTTCGGTAAAAATGTCAAAATGAAGACATTTATTTTCCATTCTTTCTTTCTGTGATGACATTTGAAGACAAAATTAAAATGGGAAATGAACTGTGCTTTCTTTGCTTATTTTGTTATTAGCTGACACAGGAGTTTATACCTTTTTTCCACCATTGGAAGGCCTCTGAGGATGATTTTCCACAAAGCAGATTATGGAGGAGAATCTAACCAATGTATCTGAGAAAATATCTTTTGGTGGGAGCAGAATAGAGAAACTCAAAGAGAACAGAGACCTCTGTTATGTAGAACATTTCTAGATGACCACAAGCAAATACCATATAAATGTGATTAATTTCTTACAAACTGATACACTGTGAAAAACGTAAACTCTACACAAATGAAATCTCCTTAGTAGCTTTACCTGTTCAGTTTATTTGCTGGTGAGCTAAACTACAGATTAGGAGAATCAACATGCACTTCCCATGCTCAAAGGCTATGCTGAGGTGAAATAAGTATCTTCATAACCTGATATTTAGATTTGAAGTGAGTGTGACAGGGAGAAAACAGAACCAAAAGCCTCAAAGGAACAATAGAACTTGTTTCCAAAAATATTGATCGAAGCATTGCTGTTTGAAGTCAGCTTGGCTCAGGCAGGTGGCTGATGAGCTGAAGGATCGTGCACTGTTTTGACAGGAAGGCAAACATATCAGTTTAAATTTAACAATCCCTCTACTCAAGTTGTCGTTTCAAATCTTTCTTATGCCATCGACCTGACGTTAGATCAATAAAATTATGACATTTTATGGCACATCAGTGGCATAGCAAAATATTGATTGAAAATCCTAGAGGATGGAAAAATACCACAAAGCATATATTACATATGTGGGTTTCCTTTCAGATTTTTGGGTCTTTTTCTATAGCAATGACCTCTTTTACAGCAAAGACATTAACTGGTTTCATCTTTGCCATAAAACTTTATTTAGTAGTTACTGACATTTTTTTAGAGGATTGTTTCTGACTGAAGAAACTTTGACTAGCCCTAAAAGAGGCCAGTTAGCTGAACTCATTGCTTTTTGTCTGAATATACACATTGAAAAGTATTTGATCTTCTTGACTGTTTTACTTCAATCTTATTTTCATCTTTCTATTATTTTTGTATGTGAGAAAGCATTATTACAATTTTTCTTGAAGTGCAGCTCGATACTCACTCTATGCATAAAACTAAATCTTTATGAATGATGCCAGAAGGTATGTTATAATGTTATATTTTTAACAGTAGTCTCAAAATCTAAATGGGAAAAAATAATCTTATTTGAAGACTGACCATAAAACTCCCTCTTCTCGAGACAGCCTAAACTACTGCAAGTTTAGAAAAGTACACCAAAAAACCAACTTTGTTAGACATAATATCTGGCACAATATAACTAAATGCAGAAATACTTTTTTATTTGTGCAAGGTTAAGAAGGTGTAACAGTAACAGAGGTTATATTTGGTGGAATCAAAAATTTGATTTCCATTACACTGGGCTTTTCTGTAATTAGAAAGAGCGGAGCAGTGTCCACGTTTTAGATGTTGGGGGGTTCTGTCTATGGCAGCAACATTCCTATTATCTGTGTAATTACCTCATAAGTTACTCTCCCAAGAGCTGATGGGGAACTAGGGGTGCTTAGTGGTGTGATTTGCATAACCTATTTTGGACATATGCATTAGAAAAAATTAAACACATCTATAGACAGCACTGGCAACTTCGTCCAGACCATAATTGCAGACCCTGGAGTGTCTAGCACAGCTCTAGCCATCTGGTCCAATGAATCACTGCTTGGATCATTGTCCAAATAAAGCAATCTTCCACTTCATATTATTTCTAGGAGAGCTATCCCCTTAGAGGGCAACATTCCCATCTGCACACTAAGGATCTTCTGAGTGAGGGAATAGTCATTGAAGAACTGATGTGCCAGAGTAGATTGAGACTGAAATTATGGATTTTCCTGCAGCTATGCAGAGTTTGACTTGAACCACTCAAGGTTAACCCTGTGTTTCTCCATGGTAACTCTTCTTCTGATCACAACAGCAGGCCATTTTCAGTATAAAAACATCAAGTGTGGTTCCACAAGAGGCTAAAGCCTAAAACGTAGCAGATCAAGAGAGCATTCCAGGGAATATCAGCTTTTTCCCATGCCCAGAGTCACAGAGTTTGCTACTGGCTAGTGCCAGAGACAGGAAGCATAGATATTGGATCTCACCGACCACATAGGTTCTCAAGATGGATTCTTCCAAATGGCTCCATGGAGGTCAAAAAGCAGAGATAGCTGAAACTAAACTGACCTCTTGATTTGAAAAAGTGGGAAGTGCTATTTCAATGTGTTCCTGTGATACGTGTGTGCATTATATGTGTCCCTGCATAGATGCATATTTGTATTATTCTTACTGCACTTGAATTGCCCTGTCCATGGTGCAGGACCTTGAACTTGTTGAACCTTGCTGGGTTCTTGCAGTTCCACTTCTCAAGCTTGGCCAGGTCCCTCTGGATGGTCCCTTCCTTCACTTGTGTCACCTGTCCAGCTCAGCTCCCTGTCAGCTGTAAAGGTGCTGGGGGTGCACTCGATCCCACTCTCTGTGGCATTGATAATGACATTAAAGAGCCCCAGTCCCATGGCAGAGTCCTGGGAGGATACCCCTCATCCCTCCCGTCCACCTGTACATGGAGCACTGAGCATGGCAGCTTCTCCTGCCTTTGGGGAGCAGGTGAGAGCTGCAGGGGCAGACAGGAGGCAGCTGCCCTGCCCAGCCCCTGCAGCCAGGCCAGCCCTTGGCCAGCTGGCCAGAAGCCCATGGCCTCAGCGGGCAGCAGCTGGGGCAGTGCTGGGGTCAGTCTGCCAGTGCCAGAGACCGAGCATCAGCTAAGGAAGAGTGGAAAGAATCTCTCAGTCAAGAGCAGGCCCAAGGGCAAGGTGACAGTGAGGAAGAGCTGTCCCAAAGGGAAGACAAGAGAAACCAAGAGCAGTCCCAGGGGACAGAGACCAAAGCCTGAGCAGTGCTGCAGGAGAGCAGGCACGGGCCTCGCTCAGGCACACACAAGCCCATGGCCTCCGCGGGCCGCAGGCTGTGCACCGGCAACGTCCCTCCCACTGTGGATACTGATAGCCTGCTCAGAGAGAGAGAAACAGATAAACTTCCCCAGGAATTTTGTTCTGGGGAGTTTTGAGAAGGCTGAGAAAAAGAATTAAAACAATCTTGCAGCTGGTGTTTCGAACAGCTGTTTCCTCATAAGGCGTTTACCAAAGGGTGTTTTCTTAATTAGCCAATGGTGATGGTGTGTTGATTAAATGACCAATCAGGTCCACCTGTGTCAGGACAGTATATAAAAAGGAATGGGTTCCTAATAAAATTATTATTAGCCTCCTGAAGAGATCTGGAGTGTGTCACTTATTCACCTGTTCCTGACTCAGTGGTGACACTCCCACTTCAGGGAGGCTCTCTGGGCTCTGAGCAGGCTGTGCCAGTGTCCCTGCATGGGGGGACAGCCTGAGGATTAGTGCCCCACTGCCAGCACCAGGCCAGGCCCCAGGCAGGCTGGGTGGCTCTTAGCCTGCTCAGCATCCCACAGTAGCAGCACAGGTGGAGAGTCCCAGGAGATGGGAGGCTGATGTGCGTGTCTCAAACAGCCACAGCTGCATGGCCGTGGAGTCAGCCTTGGTAATAACACACAAGAGCTGCTGGGAGTAACCCAGCACTGCTGGGAACACCATAACAAGAGAAATTGTGACTGGAGAAGGGGTCCATGCAGAGGGAGAACAGCACTTTTCAGGCACAAACATCCTTCTTTCTAGTCCCTGGACAGAGGCACAACAGAGGACACCAAAAGGGCAGCAAAGAAGCTAGGAGGAGAGCATGGACTGCAGGGCAGAATCAAGACCACTCAAGAGCCCCGATGCCTCTGACCCATTTCCAGGAAGGGTTGAAAAAGCAGACTGTGTATCACAACAAATTTGCACAGAAAGCAAGAAACCTGCCTCCAGGGCAGGGAAAACCTCCATGCAAAGGACCCCCCTCAAGCCCAGGCAGTGCTCCCAGGACCCTGGAAATCCCATCTGGATGAAGGCTTGAACCAGGAATGAGACTACCATCAGCTGGATCGACACTGGAACTATGACTGCTGATCTCTTTTGCTCTCTCTCTTTTTCTCTTGCTTTCTCTCTCTCCCTCCTTTAATTCATCTCTTCTTCTCTCCCTTCCCTTTGCCCCTACCCCTTAATCTTAAACCCCCTGACAGGTATAGATAGGCTAGCTTAGGGATTAACATAGCCATAGCCATGCCAATTATGTAATTTATTACTAAAACTTGGTGAGTTTTTGCAGATCAGACCCTGTGACTTTTGTTGTTCCTTTAGATCATGAGCATTTACAAGTCTTGGGTGCTTCCTTCCCCCTGAGGGTGGATTCACACAGGGGTGGCTTTGCCATGGACACACTAATCAAAGTTCTGTCTCAAGCAGTTTTCCTTGGGATGTATTTGGGAATCTCCTGGACCAGTTTGTCCCAGCTGGCTGATAATGCCAGTTCACATCCTGCAAGCTGCATTTCCCCCTAAGGACAGGGGCTAACTGGTTCAGGAATGGTTAAGCTCTGTTCACGTCAGTGTTCTTCCGTGATGGATTTTCCATTCCTGTGACAAGCTCTTAATGCAGAAAAATTGCTTTTGTGCTGCTTCTGGGAGTTTTATTTTTCTCTCCTAGCTCAGGCTCTCCCACTCTATGCTATTGGTTCTTTGTTTTTAATCTGTAGCCTGGCATGGCTAATAATGGCTGAATTGCACGTAAGTAAAATCCATGCAAAATGGAATGGGCTATTGGTTATGGCTGTATCACTGGAACTTCTGAAAACACCACTTTTAATTTCAAGTTAACATTGATATTCCTCATTGCAGAACTCTCCATATCTTTTTCAGATTTTTTTTTTTTCAGAAGAAACTTAGTTTGACTCCTTTGATGGAAGGAGACATGAACTAACATAGGGGTCAGAAGAAGAGGATGAGAGAACCCAGACCTAGAGAGTGCTAGTGGAAACTTCTTATATGAAATTATTCCTTATTTGCCTAGACAGAAGATGTGAGAGAAGATGTGTAAAACTGTGCTGTCTACTCATGAGAATTTTAAGACTTTCATGTCCCTGCCCAAACAGACAGTTTTTTTTTCTGTAGTGATGCCACCTGCCTACATTTGCCTTTGCACCTTTGACATCTTCTTCTATGTAATGCTTTTCTCCATATTTGGCTGAGTTTTAGTTGCTGTTTCTCCTCTCTGGGAGTTTGATCAGTGACACTGACAATGAGTGGAGCTCAGCCAGTAAACAGGCATGTGATTAACAAACCCTGAGAAAGGACATGATGAGGTGTGCCACATCAAGAGCTTGTAGTTCCACCCAGGAGACGTGAAAGTAAGAGGAGAAGCTGAGAGTGACCAGAATTAGGATCACCAGGTATGTTGCCAGTAACCCAAGGGAACACAGAGGATTCTGTACCTTCCACTTGCCAGTTCCTTTTACTTTGCAAAACCAACAGATTCCCCTTTAACTATTGAACCATAAAGAAAATGTCACTGAAGTGCTACCATGGCTGTGTGATTCTTTACCTAATGCATGAAAAAAGGAAGATAAATTTTTAACCCATATTCACCAGTCACTTTTCTAACCCAGGGTATAATTTCAAAAAACTGTCCTACTCCCAGTTGACTCAATTGTGATAGACTCCTAAGATCCTTCAATAACAAAGCACTTAGTCAAATGGATTTGTGTAATTATACACAGGTAGAAACAAAAGTTGTGTCCAAGGATTCAAAGAACAGGAGCAACATGCCAAGCGTGCCAAACCCTGTGATCCCTGTTAGGGAACTCAACACTGTTCATGGGGAGGGAAACAAAGAGGCTCCTGATGCTCACTCAATTCCAGGCTTTCCTCAGCCAGACTCAGACTCAGGTATAACTAGCAGGAGCCAAGCTTTACATTTTCATATAGGCTTAACATAGACACAAGTCCTGCCAAAAAAGTAGGGTGAAATTCAGTCACTATTTAAGTTAGTGGCAAAACTCCCACTGATTCCCCTAGATGACAATTTCTTCCCTGAACTTTACTGCTTTATCCCAGTGATATGATTAGGACAAAGTGAGCAGAATGTCGATGCCTGGTTTTATAACCAGACCAACTTTGGCTGCCATAGCAGCTGCTTTTTACCTGGCCATCAAGCACAGGGCAGATACAGGAGTCAGCAGACTCAGGGAAGTGACCTGTGTCTTACCCTTGTCCCCACTGGTGAGCAGACTCAGTTACCAGGCATGATTTAGCTCACAACCTTTCTGTCCCTTTCTTTACAGTCTATATTAAACAAAATATGAGCCACACAGTAAAGCTGGAGTGGATTTGAAATTGGGCTGTACAAGTTCACCCACCACTTATAAACCATCTGAAAGGATGCCATTTTTCCTCAGCACTTGACTGTACATTTATCCAGAAAATAAATGCACTAACTTCAGGTCAGTTAGAACAAAAATTGCCCTTTTAGAAAGCATATCTCACATTGAACTCTCATTCACAGTTTGTATTTAAAAGCAAAGAATCCTACTTTTATATGGCTGCCTGGACAGGGAGTACATTTAAATGGATCATGAGGATATTTTCTCACAAAACATTTGACTGAAATACTAGAGGGGATTTTGAGGAACTGGATGCTGAAGCTGCTCCTGTGGCCATGCAAGAGAATTTTCTCTAATGTACTGAAGCATTTAGCAGTGTGAGGACAACATCACATATTTCCCTGTTATACCATTCCTTTGGCATCTGATTTTGACCACAGAGACACAATATGGATCCAAAGATGAGACTTGTGCCTGACTCATTAGCACAGCCATTTCCATGTTCTGAAAATATATTGTCTCCTGTTTCTTATGGCAGCTGGATGGCTGCCACTAACAAGCAGTTGCTTATGAAAATCATTTCTCCACATGTTCTTAAAATAGAAAAAGCAAAGTAGACGCTGGCAGAGTTTTAATTTCAGACATTCAAATCTCAGGGCAATACTGCAGCTTAGTGCACAAGGCACATGTGTCACATACTGTAGCCCACATTCTGTCTCACTGGCAGTTCATTTTCTACCATGATGCCTTTTCCATTCCAGTTAGTGGTGTGAACAAATAGGAAAAGGGCATCAAGTTATTTACTGGATGTGACTCAGAAAGCAGAATCAAATTTCACAGCCTAGGAAGGACAAATGGGAAGCTGATAAGGAACAATTTTCTTGGGACTTTGTGCTGAATGATGGTTTCTTCCAGACCTGTCCCTCCTCTGGTCTCACAGATCCATTTATTTCATCTGATTTACCTTACTCTTTTCACTTCTTACCTTGTCTCTTCAATTTGCACTAAATTCAAGCCTGTGAGATATATTACAGCAGCTGATGCCTTTGTTATTTTTCACTTGAATGGAGAGACAAATGCTGAGCATAGAGGGGGCAAAAGGAGAGAGGTGCTGCTGTGCACACACTGTCAGAGCCTGCTACAGCAGAGACAAATCACTTCCCAAGTTAATTAAAACCCTTCTTATTCCATCACCACCCAAGAAAGGTAAAACTCAGGAATAATGCAGACCATCTATCCAGAATGTTTAAGGATTTCCTGGTCCTCATCCTAGCACAGTCTGAATAATTCAGATTTTAACTTGTTGGACACCATGAGGTTGGTTATTCCTTGAGCACAAGAATAATAAATATTATTAATAATAATTAATGCTTGTAAAGCTTTCTGCAAAAAAATAGTTGCTATAAAGACATTAAGCTGTTTGTATAGATACAATCATTATTGCAACTTATTTAATTTGAAAATAAGAAAATCCATACATGGCAGAGATTAATTTTGCAAGTGTTAGTTGTTTTGCTGGGTTTTGTTGTTGTTGTTGGGGTAGGGTTTTTTTGGTTTTTTGGGTTTTTTTTTAATAAAACAGACACCTGAACATATTTTATTTGCTTATTAACTTACAGATAACAGGTTACATTTAGGACTGAATTTTTTCAGTCTCATACAACAATTAAATCAATCAGGTTTGCAGCAGAATATGGCTGGAGCAGCACAAAGTAAATCACACCCATAATTTGTATGGTTCCTTAGGGAATCCTTGTTGCATTCCAAGGCCATTGGCAAAGGACTGGTGTAGGGAGTATTAAATGCTTTGATGGTCATTATTTCTATCTATCAGCCTGTTAACAGATAATTTTGGTGGGAAAATTCATTCTGGAAAATTTTCAGAAGAGGTTTATGTACCTTTGTCTATGTTCAAGAAATGGGTTTGCACTTTTAAGTACAGCAACATCTGAAAACAAAAGTGCATATTGATGGGTACTTCGTTCCTTCCTCCACCTCCATATTTGAAACAAGAGTGACACACCAGCAGAAAATAAATTTAAATTCTCTGGTGGAGTGGGCTGTTGCTTTTGGAGAATGATGAATGTGGTGAGCCATGACTGAAAATACTACACTGAAAGAATTAAAATGCATCAAAGACAAGATTTCTTCTATTTCCCCTACCACTATTTCTAGGACAAGAAATTAAATCTTAGAAAAGTTTTTAGGTAATCCTAAATTCTAATATTAATTTTGTTTTCCTTGTTTTATTTTGGTTTTAATACTAGATTTCAATTCATAAAAAAAAAGTCTGAAGATATCTAAACCCATCTCAAGGTCATCTCTAACACTGCTATCACAATTCACAGAGCCTTTGGAAAGACTTCTTTTTGGGCTGAACAAATCATAATTTGTCATCTCAAGTTTTAGAGCCATCTGTTTGAAGAAGCATTAAATCTACACTATTTTTATCCAGCAACTACAGCATCTATTTTTATTTTGTTATGTTTTACAGGAGCTCTATTGTTAGCTTTTTCAAAGCCTTCTCAAGAGGTTTAAACTTTAGACAACTTTTCATTTTTAACTTTCTGAATTGCTACCTGTTCTTAATTTACCTTCATTTCTCTATTATGAGGTAGCTCAATATGTTCAGACTGTCTGCTTTCTTTAAATCTTAGAGATGACCTGTTTCCATTTGATACATATTTATGACTGTATTTACATTTAATGTTTGAAATGAAAATTTAGAACCTAAAATTACATTTCTCTATCACATCACAGCATGCAGCAGATGCAATGATGGATTAGTACATATTCCAGTGTATCCCAGTTTGTTTTGTCTCTATGGGTTGGCACTAAGAAACAAGGAATGCACATCAACCTTCCACAAAACAAATCTTTATTTTTTCATGACATAAACATCAGAAGAGACAATTTCTTTTACATAAGCAGATGTCTGCACCAAACACAAGAGCTGGTTTGGTTTGTAGGAGAGAAGGAGAAGGACAGTCTTCCCTGAAAAGAAGGAGGTAAAAAGGTAACAGGAAAATGAATCAAATAAATAAATCCCAAATTAATTCCCAGGTGTTGGAAGGATTATGTCTAAAGTATATTAAATTATTACTTATAAGTACTCCTTTCTATTCCTTTCCTATTTTAATTTGACGAAGTGCTACCATGGTTAAGACTTAAGATAAGTCTTAAGACTTATGATAAAATATACTGGCCCTGAAAAACAGAAAGCAGCTAAACATAAAACTCCGGGACTTCTGGTGCATACCAGGTTTTTAGACAAAATCATAAATAAAATATATGGAATAGATCAACCAGTAAATTAGCACAGAGTGGGGCAGCTGGGTGTAGTGAAAACTCCAGTGCCAATAAAGCCAATAACAGTTTTGACACTGATTTCACAGGGACCAATAACTCACCTTAGAGTACACATATTTCAGGCAGTACTTTTTGAGAAAAAATGGATGAATTTAAATGAAAAACTTCTGGTTTGAGTTCCAACTCAGCCAAAATTGACTTATGATATGATGAAATAATTCAGATTTGAATTCTAACATTTTTCTTTCTGAACACTTACAAATGCACAAAGGGAGATATAAACAGTGCAAGGGTTGCTGGCCTGGGCTTTTACTGATTAAATAGTAGATCTGAATTCTTTTACTAGATTGCTCATCTTAGGTCCTGTGCAGGAGTAACAACTGGACTCAGTCCTTGTGGGTTGCTTCCAGATGAGCATACTCTGTAACTCTGTGAAACCACATCTAAAAGAAGCTTTTTATTGAGTCTAAACATAAAATTAAGTAGAAAAAGATCCCCAAAAGAGATGAGCTGGGTGGTCATTTCGTTTTGTAGGCCAGTGGCTAAACCCCTGGTAAATAATTCTTCTCAACAGGATGACATTGAGGCAGTTCAGCCTCAGTTTCTGGAGACCAGCTTGGGCCAGTGTCTACTGAATGTGAAGACCCAGCCACTCACCTGGCACAGGAAATTCTACTGAGGATGCAAAAACAGGCAGAAACTTTCTTCTAGTGTGATCCAGTACTCTGGACTCTGTTGACCTGATACGAGCAATAAGGAATAATCTATATGAGATTGGCTGGACCAGGATTAGAGTGTCAGGGTTATTATATTAAGAACTGGTTTATTAAAGAAAAATTTATTATAGTCCTGTTATGTTGTGTTATATTCAGCCATCAGCCATGTTTTGGATGTAAAATACATGTTTATACGAGTAGTACAAATCTAATAAACACTTCCTTTCCATCTCATTATTAGCCACCACTTTATCACCCTTTTAAATCAAAGTTCTCAGAACATAGAAGGAAAGAGCTCTGTTATATTGCCTCAATTTATTTTATTTTTCAATAAAAGGTAAATTGTTGTTTTCCTTTTCATGTTAAAGGTTGACTTTTTTTGGTAATTTTTCTAGATTTAATTTGCCGTTGCAGTGCTGTCAAATGTTTCACTATTAAAATAAGTAAAAGAGAGAAAAAGACCAATAGATAGACACATCCTGTGTTGTCTATCTTAATATAATTTGCAATCCACAAGAATAGAAAATAAGTAAAACTTACAGTTTGGCTGTGAAGGAAAAAAAACTAACACAAAACACTCTAAAGTCTCACCTGAATTATTCTGTTCATAAAAACACTATTGATAGAAGCTACAACTACTCAGAGCAGATGTCCTATCACCATCTTGTTTGAAAAGCTGTGCTGGATAATGTCTTAGAAAAGAAATAATGACAACTTCCACTTCAAGAATTAAAAAGATGTTTGGGATTTTTTTACTCTTAAGAGTTCAGACTCTCTTCGTCTGCAAAGCAAATAATGCAAAACCTCCAATAAGCACGAGATTAGATCAGAGCTCGGCTCTTCTATATCCTGGGTAAACACAAACTCAACTTTAGAAGTCTTAATTCTGCACTGCTGAATGGAGGCAAAACCAGAAGGGCAGAAATAAGAAAAGATCAGAAAGCAGATCAGGAATAAAAAGCCCAGGTGCTAAATCCATGTATGGGCTCCGGCACAGCAATGCCAAACCGCACATGCTGATGTGACAGTACCCAGGACTAGACTTTAGGTTCAAATAAGAAGGGGAGATGTTGGGCTTCTGGATGCTGAGAATTTTAGGCTTTCTGTACTGACAGACTCTGACTCCCAGGGCAGCACTGCATTTGACCCAAGGCTGTGGGAGAAGGCTTCCAAAATTGATTGATAGCCCTGGGATTATGGGTGTGTAGTTAATTAGAAGTGGGTAATGTCACAGGTTGGAAAACTTAAGAGTTTGGTGTTTTAGAATATA
>VXBC01004081.1:223829-244704 GCA_013399945.1 Ploceus nigricollis | reverse complement strand
GGGGGCGCGGCTGCATCTTGGGCTGCGGGCGCTGGAGCGGGGCTTCATCCCCGTCATCTTCAACCGCCGGGGCCACAACGGCTGCCCCCTCACCACCCCCCGGCTCCAGCCCTTCGGGGATCCCGGGGACTTGCGGGAGGCTGTGACCTACCTGCGGTGCCGGCACCCCTCTGCCTCTCTGCTGGCCGTCAGCGAGGGCTCGGGCTCAGGGCTGCTGCTCGCCTACCTGGGAGAGAGCGGCTCCTCCAGCCGCCTGGCCGCTGCTGCCTGCCTCTCCCCCATCTTCCGTGGCCGGGACTGGTTTGAGGCCAGGATGCCCTGGCTTTACGAGTGGCCGCTGCTCCTCCACCTCAAGCAGGGATTGAGCAGGTCAGTGCAGTCCCTTGGGCTTGGGGAGGTGGATGGGGGTACCCCGGGAACCCCTCGGTCATCCTTGGGGGTGTGCATGGGGTGGGTGCTGCTGCCAACACCGGGAGCCCCAGTGCAGGGGCAGAGGTGCTGAGGGCAGCAAAACGTGCTGGTTAATGAACACCAGCCTGGAGCTGGCTGCCATGGGGCCAGCTGGGCCACCACATGTGTCCCCAGGCTGGCTGGGGCTGCAGCAGCATCTTGGGGTTCCTGAGCTGGGAGATCTGGGGCAGGGTTTCACGACTCTTCCTGGGAGGAGTTGGTAAAGCCCCTGTTTGTTTTTGGACCCTGAGGGGTGAGTGGGGCTGGCCCTTCTCCCTGCACTGCCCCTTGTCCCCAGCACCTGACCCTCCCGTTGGCCCTGGGGGGGGACTGTGAAGCCAACTCACGGCTGGGCTGGGGGCTGTGACTGCTGCTGTCCCTTCCCAAGGGGGCTGGGTTCCCTATTGCCCAACACAGTCAGGCTCGAGTGGACCAAGCACTGGCTGAGACAGGAGACAAACTGCCCTGGTCGAAGGCCTTGAGCAAGTGGGCAGTTCCCTGGGAAGTGCTGAGAGCTTGTGGGGGCAAAGGGACCCTGCAGGAGGGCAGATGTGAGCCAAAAAACTGTGGGTAAACCCCAAAACATAGGGGCAAATAGGTGACAGGTGAAGCCACAGCAAATCTCGGATGGGTGCAGCAAGGAACAGTGCTTACTGCAGGGATGGGGTACTGGGCAGCAGAGAATCTCCCCCCTCCCTATTTCCTGATTCCCACTGCAAATGCTGCTGTCACGGTAACGAAGCAGGAGTGCCGGCCGTCTCCCGTTGTCATGGCACCCGGGCTGTGCTGTGGGGACCCTCCAGGATCCCTGGCAAGGGGCTGGGATGGGCCTCCTAAGCCACTCTGGGGTTGGGGCAGTCGAGGTCACCCCTATTCTTCTGCGTGCAGGGCCACGACTGTCGAGCAGCCCATGGGCACACAAGCTGGTGGCACCCCTATGGCAACATCCCTGTAGCCCCCAGCTCCAAGTGGCACCCCTATGACCCTCCACCCCCATGGCAGCATGTCCCAGGCCCTGCCAACATTCTCTGTGGCGCCCATCCCAGGCAGCATCCCCATGTTCCCCCCGCCCATGGCAACATCCTTGAAGTCCCCAGCAGTGTCCCCATTGCCCCCAGCCCCTGGCAGCATCCCTGCACCTCCCAGCCCACGGTGGCCGCCCCATCCCCGCAGGTACGTGGGGGCCCTGGCCGAGGTGGTGGACATGGACAAGCTCCTGGGCAGCCGCTCGCTGCGGGAGCTGGAGGAAACCCTCTTCTGCCGGACTCGGAGCCGCCCCACCAGCTGGGAGAGCTACTGGGAGCGCAACGAGCCCCTGCGCGACGCGGACGAGGCGGCGGTGCCGGTGCTGTGCCTCTGCAGCGCCGATGACCCCGTGCGCGGCCCCCCGGTCCAGAGCCTGCCCAGGGAGCTCTTCCGCAGCAACCCCTACTTCTTCCTGCTGCTGACCCCGCACGGGGGGCACTGCGGCTTCCCCTGCCGGGGGCCGGGGCGCTGCTGGGCCCACGAGGCCGTGCTGGAATATTTCAGGGCCATGGCCGAGTTCCTGCGGACGGAGGAAAGGAGGAAGGGGCTGCCGCGGCCCCGCAGGTGGGGGGGTCCCCCCATTGAGCCCCCCGTGTTCACCTGGCAGAGGTCCTACACGCGGTAGCCCCCCTAGGGCAGGGTCTCACAAAGGCAGGCAGACACTCCGTGTACTAAAATTACTTTATTACAGTTGATTTTTTTTTTAACATTTCCTTTGCTATGATACAAAGGATACTTACAAACAAAATATTACATATGACCTTATTTTTTTTTTCTCTTCTCTTATTTTCTGACAACTTGGTAACAGCTTTAAATGCACAATCTATACAATTAATACAGGTTATATATGAGCTATAATGTATGTTGAACCAGAAGAATACCAGAATACTGACAATATACTGTACATTAAGCCTTACCAGTTAGTGCTCGTGGCATTTTCTACAAGAAGGAAAACGCACACCTGTAGATTCACTCATACCAGCTGGTGCTACCAGACACGGAAGCAAGAAGGAGTTTAATTCCCCTGGTTAAATCCTTCGTGGCCCATCACCGTGGTGCTGAGCCTGGAAACCTCAGACCAGTGTTCATAGTAAAACAGCAGATATGTGTGTGTTTTTTTCTATCTAATGCTCTGTGGCACAGCACGGCACCGGCCGGGCTTGGCCATACCTGGATGATGCCCCAGAGCAAACAGCCATGGCGCTGGGGCCGGGCGCTGGGTGAGCTCTTGCTGGGGAGCTGGACCTCCTTGGGGAGGGGGAGAGGAGGAAGAGGAGGAGAGGAAAAGCAGCAACAGCTTTGCTGTCATCAGCAGGCAGCTCTTGGGTTTGTGCACATGAACAGGCGGTCGCCGAGGGGGAAGAGCAAGCCCAAGGCATGGCGCTCCCGGCACGGCTCCGAGCCCGGCCGCACACGGAGCTCGTGCCCGGCAAACCCTCCACGGGGTCAGGCAGCAGCTGCCCTGTGGTCACCTCCTCACCAGGAAAGGTTTGCTTTTGTTTTGCAGCCAAAGCCAGAGGTGTGTGGCTACAGGTGTGCACTTCCCCTCCTCCCGCCGGGGTCTACATCGCACTGATAAGGTTACATTTTTGTTTTTTATTTCATTTTTTTTTTCCTTTTTAAAGCAACCAGCAAGTGAAGCATTTTTTTAGTTGACTGGCAAAAAGACCTGGCATTTGCACAAAAGCTGCAAATGGAAAAGAGCCATCCCCTCCTCCCACCCACTGCATCCCAGCCCAGAAAAATCCCAAACTGTTGGCGGAAGAAAGAAAAAAAAACCACAACAGGGGTGGAGGAGAGGAAGGGGAGGGGGAACAGGTTGGAAAATACCAGGTTTGAGTTAACATTTCCTTGACTTCACACAATTCTTGTGCAAAAAGAAACAAACCCCCCCCCCAAACAAACAAAAAACCCAAACCCAGAAACATGCTGGAAATAATGAAAACAAATGGAAAGTAATATATAAAATTAAAAATATAAATAGGATGTCTGGCTGACTGGTAGAAGAATAGGTCATTTAGGTTACAAAAAGGAATATACATTCAAGAGGCTCTGAACCCAGTGGGGTAACTGATGTTAAACTTGTGTTAATAGTTAGGCTAGAATTCTCAAGTTTGTCTTTAAAATCTTCACAACACAAGCAAGCTATTTTTAAAAAATATACACTATACACACCTCACACAGCTTCTCCTATCCGTATTACACACGTTACGCTACCCTCCCATCCACTACACCGAGGCGGGGGGGTCCCACGGCCGAGGGGCCCGGGGTGTCCCCCCATCCCGTCCCGACCCCCCGGCCCCGAGGTGGCGGTGGGGCAGCGATGGCTGCGGGGCCGGGCAGGTCGCTTGGCCCCTCCACGTCTTTACCACAACCTTCTCAAAGCATTTACAAGTCACCAAAGGGCTGTAGCCTTTTAAGTTATACACACTTCACTTTGCAACGTTAATTATTTACATCAGGGCTGCCCCCCCCCCCAATCTTTTAGCTGTTTCTAGGCAGGTAAAAAAAATGTTCCTGTTCCAAGCAAGCAGGGGGAAGAGCTGCAGGGGGTTAGGAGGGAAGAAAAGCTGAAGAAAGGAAGCGGGTGGTTTGCTTGCCAAAAGCCAAACCCCTACGCGCACGTCTGCCTCTCCTTCTCTGATCCTTGAATCCTTACAAGCTCCCATTCCCTACAACCTCCAGGACGACCAGACCCGGAGAGCACGGCCTCACTGGCGCTCAGACTCCTCTGCTCGCAG
This sequence comes from Ploceus nigricollis, assembly GCA_013399945.1. NCBI lineage: Eukaryota > Metazoa > Chordata > Aves > Passeriformes > Ploceidae > Ploceus > Ploceus nigricollis. The sequence continues at coordinate 240,487 of VXBC01004081.1, read as the reverse complement.
CTTCCCGGGATGCTCAGCACTGCTACTGACTCACAGGCTTGCCTCTGCCACAGGACACGGAGCACAGATCCTGACCATTCCTAGGAGCCCACCCCTCAGCAGCAGATCTTGCAGGGCAAGCCAGCTGCAGTGGGGCAGGGACACTAGGACCCCCACAAGCCACCACATTGCATCCCCAAACTCGCCCTTGGCAGCTGCCACCAGCCACAGTCGGGCTGTGCCGAAGCCGTGCAGAGGCAGCGGCCGCCGACTTCAGCTTGTCAACAACCCTGCGCTGATTTCTGCACTCTGCTGAGCTCAGAGTTGCCATAGAAATGTGTGATCCTGGCACTAAAAGCAGGCAACGACCTCAAATCAAAGTCTTTTTTTGTTTTGTTGGTTTTTTTTTTCCTCCAGTAGATTTAGATGAACTCAGGCTTAAGACGAAAACAGTTGGAAGGGGAAAAACAGATCATTTCTAGAGAGATTGAAAAACATTATCACAAGCCGGTATTAAACTGCAGCAAAGAACCTGAACTTGGTTCCCATTGAGTTCAGCTCCAGAGCAAGCTCCAAGCCACGGCTCTGTCCCTCGCACTGCCCTCCGTGCGGTACACGACGCCCAAGGGAAGGAGATTCCACACAGCCATCAGGGAAAACCCAGCCAGAGGCTGGAAGCTGAAAGCCCCAGGCCAGCGGCTGTTGGCCTCCCCAGCTCGCAATATTTAAGCACAAATTCCTTACAGCATCACTGGACAAGTCTCAGGGATTAGGTGCATGCTGAACTACGACTGGCAATTACAGTAGCTTTTTGCTAGCTGGCACATACTGTATCTATAAATTTTAGTACAAAAACTTAAAAAATACAGAAACTAGGTCAATTTGTTAACTACATATTTACAGGTAATTACAATTCTTTTCACTGACAATAATTAAACTAATTGTCAGTGAAAATTCAAACTGTGCATGTTCTGAGNGGGCAGGGGGCCGGAGGGGCGAGGTGGGGAGAAGATTCCCCCCAGGCTTTGTTCACATCCGTGGGGGCAAGGCTCGGCCCTCCTGGTTCCTGGTCTCACTGTGTGCACTCAGAGAAAGCAAGGAGAGTGGGAGCTGACACTGGGGTCTTATTTTCCCGAGGACATGGCTTAAGGATGTTTTGAGGATGCCAGGCAGGTGCAGAGCCAATGGTCATGAACCAGACTGCCTTCTCCCCACCAGGGAGCCTTCAGGTGAAGTGCAAGTATTGAGACCCACAGCTCAGTGGTTAAGGTGCTTGTTTGCTGGCAAATCCGATTTATTAAGTCCCTCTCTAGCTGACAAAGGGCTCTCCTTCCCCCAGAGAAGGGGGCAGGGATGCAGCAGGCAGCATCACAGCCCCAGCTGGCTGAACCTCATTGTGCAACAGGAACCGGGGTTATCTGCTGCCACTGCTCCCTGGTGGGGTGATGTTTACTAAAACCACTGTATCTATCAGGTTTTCTTATTTTCTGGCTGTAAACAGCAAGCCCCAACCCTCCAAAGCGCCTGACATATATTCATCAAAAGACTTCAGCTCAATCGATTCGTAAAAGTGCAAACTCAAACAACCACAGCAGAGGGACAGTGACCAGCATCCCTGCCTGGGTATCCACTGCTCCTCTGTCCTTGGCACATGGTTCTAGGCTCACTGTAGGCCAGCACTGGGGTGGGAACATCCTACAGGCAGGAGCACAGGTAAAGACAACACTACTCCTTGGGAAAGGGTAAGAATGACCCAACCAAACCTGAGTCTCTCAAAAAAACTTGCAACGGACCTTCCAAAAGGGACAGGGGGAATATTGTCTCCGAATTCTCTGGTAGCACAAAGAGAGCCCAGGGTTGGCATTCTGCTGAGCTGGTGGGGCGTCCTTGGGGGAAATGCATGACCTGACACATCTGAGAACTGCTTATCCCCTGAACTGTCAAATGCCTCCCTAAGATGGGATCTGTAGAGGACAAAGGAGAAGGTCAGAAGGGTCTTCACAGGTTGAGGAGCTGGTGGTGTCCAGCATGGCACTCACCCCTCTACTATGAGAAAGACCAGGGCAAGATTTACTAGAACTGCAGAGCAAGCACCCAGGAGAGGAACGAGGCTGTCCACTGCTGGCTGGACTTGAGTGACGAAGCACACAGGCCTAAGCAGAATAAAGAATGGACCACGAGCATCTCTGTGTGTATATATGGATGTATAGACCGTAAGCCTCTAAGTACACACACGTGTACTTAAAATCTTCCAATTTAGCTTCTCTTTTGCCCCTCCACACAACCTAAGAACCTCCAGGTATCAGACACACGCCAAGGCAGTCAGTGTTCAGAGCTAGCAGCGGCTCCACCTCAGGAATGCCAAAAGCCAGTGCCGGTGCAGTGAGCCAAGACTGTGCCGGGCTTGTGATCTTTCGTGGCGAGACGCAGCTGGGGACTCTGAGCTCAGCCTGCTGAGCACTTCACCGGCCCACTCGCCGCCTCCCCAGCAGATCCCTACATTGCCTCCACTGCTTGCCTATCGCTAAACCATCTTGTTTTCTTCTCTGCTGCCTTGTGACTTTCTGGTACCCTCAGGAAGCTCCCTTCTCTCCTTCAAAGCACACCCGCAGCAGCTACCTACCCTCTCATGCCCCAGAAAAAGCAAGCTGCAATTACCAGGGCTGCACTTCAGCGAGGGTTCAGCCCTAGCACAGCCGGTGCCACTCTGTGCCCTCGCCCTGAGAGCCCTGCTGAGGGGCTGCTTTTGCTCACAAACAGGAGCGATAAAGAACAGCAGAACTGAAGTGCCCTGACAGAAATGCACAGCAGGAGGTGTGTGTGCACCTATACCCACACACACATACATACAGAGTATATAAATATATACAAATGAGATACCATATATATATCCAGAGAGATGTGCGTATTCAACAGAGTAATGGTAGACAGTGGTAGGATAGGATTTATTGCCTCTCAAGAAATGGCACGTAAGCAGGGTCGAGGGGTGGGGAGCCTGGAGGCGAGGGGTCCTGGGGGTTTAAACAACAGCACAACCCCAGGACTGCCCCGGCTGCTCCCCTGTGCAGGTCACAGCAAGTGTGCAGTGCCCGTTCTTCCGGCGCAGGAGGGCTGAGTGGGACACAGAGCGATGCCAGCCTGGCCCCAAGCCAGGCAAGTAATGGCTGCAGGGAATTTTTCTGTGGAAAGTTTGGTATCACACCATGTATTTAGTTGTTCAACCTCTTTGAAGTTCACAGGCTTGGAGGGAATGCAGGTGAAACAGAGCTGTGGCCTCCATTTCAGTGCTGCATCCAAGGAAGAAAGCACGTAATGTTCAACATGGAAGGGAGAGGTGGCTGCTGGCTCCCTGGGACCATGGAAAACAAGGAAAATGTGGTCCCTTTCACTGATTTTAAATAAAATCAAAGGAAATTTGAATCAGAAAGAGGTAAAAATGCTGGCTACTCTGTTTTTTCCATCTCTGGGCTAAGCTATACCAGAACTTCAGGTCTTTGCAGAGGGGAGAGAAAAATAACCACAGAAAACAGATTTCAGGGGTCAAGCTGGTGATTTGAAAATACCGCAATAAAGTTTGCAAGTAGTCCACACAGAAGAGTTCCCCAGTGTTAAATACGAACGTAAGAGATGCGAGAGAACATCTTTGCTGAGGTACTGGAGTAGTTTCCAATTTACAGATTACAGTAATTTTAAAACCGAAGTTAGGGCATGACTGCAATGAGCACAACATGGAGCAATTTGCCTTACTTTTTAAAACACTTTACTTTTAAAAATAAGAGTTTGCAAACTGATTCAGAGAGTGTTTGCATCTCTCTAGTGCACAGTTGTTCATGTATCTCAGAAATAAACCTGAGATACATTAAAATTCTCAACACCAAGGGCCTCCTCAAATACCTCCAAGGCACAGCCTGACCCTGAGTTCCTCTGGCTACAGCTGTGTAATGAGGTGCTTCCTCTTGAGATCAGGCAGTTTTGGGACAGCTTTTCTTCCCCCAAGTACACACAGGGACACACACATTTAGACCAGTTGATCTGAATCAGTTTTTGCAAACTATTTTAATTAAAATATTAACTTGTTGGAATAGTCCAGGTCTGCACATGATATACATGTAAAAATGGTTACTACACAATTCTTTTTGAATACAAAAAAGCCAATATGGGATAGCCATCATTTGGATTCAGCATTCAGTCATGCTTGACATTACACAAGTAGATGTGTTGAGAGAATTCTGTTGAAGTAGCTCAATTTAAGCCAGAGACTTTGACCAAATTCAAACCATAACAGAAGCAGAAGAATGAACCCACTGAACTTGCAGGTATAGCCTGTCCCCACTGTAGCTGCTGCTGTTTGGGATAGAGGAGCTGAACTCAAAATGCTGTGTTAGCACCATGTTCTGGGCACACCCTCCACAATTACATGGTGAACCCCAATACAATTTTGGCCTTTCATTTTGGTTTTGTCTCTCCTTCCAAACCTAGGAAAACACAGGTACCTTTCCTAAATGAATTTTGCTTCATTTCAACAACACTGCAATGCAAAAGAGTGACCCCAAAACATCCAATTCCACATAAAAACATAGCAGAGGAAAGGACAGGACAATTCACAGTCACCACTTGCCCCCAGGAGCATCCAGAGGCACCTCCATGGGACCCACACCTTCTCCCAGGTTTCTGTCAACTGTTAGTACAACAAAACTCCTTACAAAGGGGCTGCTCAAACATGTTTTGGTAGAGTTTCCATCTTCAATTAGAGTGATAAGCTACATCGCAATGCTAGAAATCCCAGCTGGATTCAGCGGACGCTGGCAGAGAGTTAAGGATTGGGAGTGGATGTTAATTTAGCTAACGAAAGAACGCTGCCCTGTGGAGTACTGAACAGCAGCGAGACACTATTTACTATATAAATATGTCACGTGGACAAACACATTCGGAAAACCTCGCTTTTGAGCCCTATAAACATATTAAAGGCAAATCCTAGAGTTAGCAGCTAGTGTTTTCTTCAAGATGATTAGTGTGCAAGGAAAAACATTTACAAAGAACCCTGGCTGGTCAGTCCCCAAGACGGAAACCTTTGCCTCAAACCAAACTTCATCTACTTGCTCTTCCCACAGTCCTGGCTGACCGAGACCGTCCTGGCACTGGCACGAGAGCATGGGGGCATCTCTGGTTCCCAGCAGTAAGGGATGACACGATGCCAACAAAGTCATTCAGTTATAAGATTCCCTGACCTTTTATCACTGTATGGATTTCACAACCTCCTTTGCTTCCTTTCAGTAGTACAGCAGCTCCAATCAGCCCTCTGGAAGTAGTGCCTTCTCACATGGTGTGATACACTGCCAAAATATCACAGCATCTCAAGGGACTGTAAAAGTTGTGAAGTATTGCAGCAATGAAAATAATAAAAAAGGAGCCTCACATGCAACAAGATCTACAGTGGTGATGTGGGTTAGTCATCAGCTGGGAAAGAGTCATTGGCTCAGCTCCTCCTGGTACACCATGGCAACTAAACATTTCAACAGTTGGCTACACGCTACATGTAAACAGGAAATTGCAACAAGCCAAAAAGGTAATAAATTGGTGGATGTAGTGTAATTATGAAAAACCCGATCAATGGCATTTTGTGACTATGGCATCCTTCAAAACACCTCTGGCATTTGAGATTGATTGGCTGAAAGTCTAAACATTTCTGAATGGAGCAAAAAGGACTACACTGGGCTCCAAGAATTATTCTGATGCTTAGCTAAAATGAGATGTCACAGTATAAGCTGTACAAGTGCATTACTTACGCTCCTCTGCCCAACCTCATCTGAGCTACCAGCAGCACAGTCAGGGAGTGCCAAAGCAGATAGACCATTTCAAACATTCCTAGCCTGTTCCCCCCAGACAGGTTTACCTACAGAGTTCTCGGGAAGCTGACCAGTGCCTTCTGAGAGAATGTAACTTCTTACACGACACGGAGCGCGCACTTGGGTAGAAGGGCCCTGTTGAGCCTTGGTATCTCTTGGCCTCTCTTCTCACCTTCTTCCTCACCTACAACTCTTTGAAAATGCCTCTTGGCAGAGAAAATACCCTAGAAATGTATCCAATTTAATGACAAATAAGAACGGAACAGAAGATCCAGCTGTTCCTCCCCTGGATGTTGGTTTAAAGGCAGCTTGCCTGGTTTTTGCAGGGTGGCAGATCGAAATTCATGGACATGGGAAGAGGTCTCCATTCTCCCTCAGACTTCCTACATGGATGGCATGATGAGGGCAGTCTGAGGCCCTTCTGTCCTGTCAGTGTGATGATCATCAGCCAACTCTTCTGACTAATTGCATATATTTCTCAGATGCCCTCCCAAGACCNAAAAAAAAAACCAAAAACCACCCCCCAAAACCCTGCAGCCAAATACTATGACATCCCAGTTAGTAAACACAAAACGTAATGCTTTACAAAATGAATACAATATTCCATGTGCACCCAGCTTCCACACGTCAGCACCACACTGAGGAGGCTGCTGGGCTGGTGTCTGTAGGCAGTTTCTGTTGGCAGACAGCTCCAGTGGAATTGCCACCCTCAGTTATTGTTTAAGTTATGTATAAGACATGTGTGAACCATTGGATATTTGTGAAGTAACACTTGTGCTCCTGCTCATGCCCTGCTCCGTCCGTCCCCCAGAAGCTGTCCGCCTCAGAGCCTGGGGGCTGTTGCGGACCCCTATAGCACTACTTCGAGGTACCCCCTGCATGGGCCCCGAGGGGTGACCCCATGGCTGAGGTCCACCTTGCATTGGATGGCCCCAAGCTTGCGGTGGGCCACCCATGGGATGACCCCAGTGAGGTCCTGCACCCCCAGTAGGATTGTGGGACCAGCCAGAAGCTCCCGGGTAGCTGTGGCTGAACGCCTCGGGGGAGAGATTAGAAAGAACCATATTACTAAAACCTAGCCTCATGCTTTCTGAGTCAAAGGCTTCGATCTCGCGAGCTTGACGTTCCAGCAGGCTTCGTATCCGCTCGGTGCGCTCGTTCTGCAACGCCAGCATCTCTTCCTCAATCTAGGAAGGAAAAAAAAAGACAGTTGGTAGCAGCAGGACTGGCACAGCCTCTGGAGGACCTGTAATAACTACTGAGGGACTTTTTCCTGCATTTGTGCAGGAAACTAGCTCTAGATCAGATGTCCATGGACACGCAGTCTATTCTGAATATAAAAGGGTGAATTTTTTAAGGGTTAAGTCTCAAAGACCCACACAGGCCAAAGCATGGCGAACAGCAATTGGAAGGTGTTGCTCCCTGTTCCCTAGTGAATACATGAAATTTGAGGGATGCAAATCTAAAGTCTGCACTGATACAAACAGCTTGACATAGATTAATCTTCTGAGATACAGCAAAGTCTACAGCTTCCATAGAAGCCTACTGGGAAAGCACCTTCAGGTACAGCCTGCCAACACAGCTTATGGTGACCTTCATTGTCTGTAGCTGAATCTAATGATGATTATGATGACTGCTGTTTTCTCTAGGATTCAATGCACAAGCCCACATTCAGCTTCCTCTCTAATGTTCACTGGCCAGATTTTCTTAGCTCATGTATTTATCATCTCCTATCTACTCCTTTCCTGATTTGGTTTTCTCATATTTCACTGCCCTGATACTTTTTCCAGGGTGTGCGGCTGAAGGACATAGGCAGTGCTGTTTGAGTTGTGTGGCAGATTATTAGCTAGATGATATGCAAGCTGGCAACTCCAATTTCTCCACCATAACACTGTTCCAAATTGGATTCCAAGACTACTTTGATAGGGGCACTGGGATCAGCACTGTAAGTACTGGAAACACAGGGACTACGGCCTCCTGACACCCATCAGACAGGGATGAAAGCCTTTCTTATTGAAATCTTTGCAGTCAGGTGGAGAACCAAAATCCATTACCTTCTTGCCAGCACTGAAAAAGCTTCTTTTGGCCTCAGTGAAAAAGACCAAATGGGGAAAAAGCAGGAGCCAAGACTTTCAGCACAGCTCACTGGCATCTCCCTGCTGTCAGCAGCAACATGGCCAAGAGGTGTTATCTGGGTCTGTGCTGAAGGCACCAGGCAGAGCCTTGTACTTGTAAGCACTCTCTTGCCTGAGTCAGGGAATATGCAAAGCAATTTCATCTGGAATTGAGGAAACAATCTGCTCCAGCATGAGTCATCTCCTGAGCCATTTGGGGCTTTCAGAAACTCCTTCTCCACTTGCCTGTTACTCTAGGTGAGTGACAGACTGTGCACTGAGCAGCCCTGCTCACTATTCCTTCTGCAAGCCACAAAGGCAGTGGAGGAAGAAGGTGCCTTCTCTAACATTAGCTCTTTAAAATGCTCTGCTTGTTTTTTTCCTGTCCTGCTATCTAAGTAGAACTCTCCTTTCTCAATGTCTTCAGCATGTCACCATTTTCAGTCTCAGTGACAGTGTAACACACAGGACTTGGTGCAACTGAACTTCACTGAAAGGCCTGACACTTTGTTAAAGTGACATCACTCAAACCACTCTGCAAATCAAGTGTCTGAGGCATGTGGGAAGGAAATGACTAAATCTGAACTCTTTTAAAGACACTCTTGGGACATGCTCATTGCTGGTGCAATACAAACAACATTTCACATCAATGGGGTTTGGCTACTCCCTCCTTACTCCAGGGTTGGACATGACACGCATGCTCTGGTGAGTTACGGTGACGGGCACCACCAAAATTAAAGGGCAGCCTGCAGCAGAGGAAGCAGATTTCTATGCATACCCTAACTTCTGGAATTTGGTTTATTATTGAACACCAGGGACTGACTTTGCCACAGGCTACACATTTATTTATGCATATAAATGCAGACATTCATCTTGTGCACATACCTGCCCTTTCTCTGGCTGCCAGCTTCAGTTAGCACATGCCAGCAAACACCAGGTGACATCGCTGAGGGACCCACACCAGAAAACTCGCAACTCTTAGTTCTTACAAAAACAGAACATCACCTCTCCTCCCAAAAAATACCCCTGCAAAAGAATGATGTGTCTGCCTCTGGACCCACGTGTTTGCCCTTGAGTCACTGCCAAGTGACTGGAACCCCACCAAGGTCTCACTGCTGGTGCATGACCTGTGATTTTCATGTGCCAAGACTGCACATACTGCTACAGGAACCTATGAAAGCTGAAGCACCATCCATTTTTTTCCTATTTTAAGGCAATATAGGGACACAAACATATAGAAAATTATGCTAGGTGATATTTTTATTTGTTTTTCTCTCTGTGAAATAGTATTGCTAAGCTTCCTATCCACATTACTGATGCCAAATCCTCCACAAGGGTTTTCCATGTACAGAGACTTCAATCGTGGTACACAATGGAAGACTTCTACAACATTATTGGCTGATGTGGGTTTCTTTGAGTCGCTGGCCTCACTGCAGCTTCTAACACTATCTGCAATATATGCTGCTCCCACAGAGCAGGGAGCACTGGCTCACTGTGGCATTTTGTCCCCAAGCAGCTCATGCCACCAGAGGGCAATGCACCTCCAGATAAATCCATACTCGTGCCAGGCTGTGACGGGAGCTGAGACCAAAATAACTAGCAGTGGTGTCTAAAGACAGCTACTGCACACGAATGACACACAGGAACTCTGCTTTCATAAATGCATCTATTTTCTGAGAGCAGTTGCCTCCTTGCAGAGACCAAAGCCCAACAGCACTGTGCTGCCTCCTTGGGGGTGCTCCCTCGGCTGGCCGTGAGGTGGAGCAGTGCTCTGTGGACTGTCCCAGCATCCATCCATTAGCCCCTGGAAGAATTTCTGCGTAAGGAACCTCGAGGCCACAGAGTAATCACCCTAATTTATTACACACTGATGAACAAAATTGAGAAATGTTGTGTGAATAGCAATGGCTGACACCTATAGGGCAAGTCCAAAGGGAAAACAACTGCAGGAGGAAGGCTGACAGTTTATTTCCTCTCACCAGTTTTTGGTGCATTTCTCTTCCTTTGGTCTGTGTAGGCCCCTCACAATTCTACACACGCATCTAGCACTGCACATAAAAGCAAACTTCAACAAGAAGCACTTGAATACATGTAGCCAACTACAAGCTGAGATCTGGGGAGCAGCAGATGCACCATACCTGTGGCATTGGCTACTTGAGCTTGCTCATAAGACACATAACTTCATAGGGAAACTGCAGCCCCCAGCCTTAGGTTGTTACTGTCTGCTCTCTGATGGGCCAGGGAAGCCAATGTCCAGCTCAGAGACAGAAAGAACAGTTCTCTTTCCCTTCTGCCAAGAGAGGTACAACCCCCTCTGGCACACTTCAGGCAGCTCTATCCCAGCCAGAAGCTGCTCACACAGGAGGGTGAGCTGGCAGAAAGTTTAGTCTATGTGTCACTGAGCTTTCAACCCCAGAGAGACAAACACCCAAATGATCTGTGTTACTATATACAGCAAAGCAAGAGCAGTTTATCTTTCACTGATAAGTGGAATTTAAGCTCTGAAATATGCAGTGTGCTTAGGATGCTCACATGCCCACTTTACCTTCTGCTCCAGGAGGGCCCGGCGGAGGGACACCCTCTGCTCAAGATCACGCAGCTCCCGATCATGCTGGGCTTCTGCCTGCATCTTGATTTTACTCTGATATGCGTTCAGCAGCTCCAATTCTTGCTGCAGCTGCATCTTCAAAACCTGGCACTCTGCTTCCTGTGCCTCATCCAAACGCAGCTGGGAAAGACAGACAATAGAGACGTTTCACCATGGGGTAACCACTGCTGACACTCCAGGGGAGGACCGCGGGGAGGGGGAGAATGGGTTGGGACATTGTTTTCTTAGCAATACAATTGGTCTCTATTGTACTTTGCTTCACTGAACAGAGGACCTATAGTGACAAAGACTGGTGACAGTGAGCCCACAGCACTGATGCAAGTGATGCTGATGAGCAGTGGCGCCTCAGGAACCACGATCCACACTGCAGAGACCAGACTGCTGGAGGTGCAAACATCCTCAGCTCTCCTTTCACTAGAGGCAAAGAGAAGCTCTCTTGCTCTATTCAACTGGATTAACCAATTACCTCTACCCAGGAGACTTAAGTCCAGAGCCCTGCCAATGCAGGACTTTGGGCACAAGGATATAATGAAATAAACCTAAAAGCAACATGATACTGAACTTTTAACCTTCCCATCATAAATGAAGCCAGCTACCCTGCCTCACAGTGTTAAATTTGTGTACAAAGTGATGTGAGCAGGATGCAATACGCAAGAATTGCAAAGAAAAGTGCACATTAAGCTGTAGCAAGGATTTGAAGCATTGCTCATGTGGTCACTCCTTAAAGAAGGAATCACAGAACTTCCACAACACTTTGACCTCAGATTTACAGTCAAAACTGTGGACTCCTCCATGACTCAATGAGCATCTTCCACTGGTCGCACATGCTTGGGTTGGTATCATCAACAAATCAAAATCTAAATGAGTTAAGACAGCCAGTTGCACACTATGTAATGATGCTCTAAAAGGGATGTTTATGTTGCCACATTTCATGCAAAAGCAGTCCACTGGTCACACGGATGCATCACTTTGCATCTCTACAACAGCAGCTTCAGCTTCAGCCTGCCTGGAGGGGGTGGTAGGTCTTTCCTCTGCGTTTGAACTCTGCTTTCTAAACACAGAGGAAGGACTGTGCAGGGAATGGCAGCAGTGTGCAGCAAGGAAGCAGAAAGCCTGCTGTCAGGATACAGAGCGGTTAAAATGCAAACATCCCTCTTTGGCTGAGGAACCCTGGGTCCCTCGGAGGCGACTCACAGCTTGTGTAGAGAGCATTTCATTAATGCTGTGATCATACTGCTCAGCCAGGATAGCCAGCTTCCGGGTCTGCTCCTCCTTGAGCCGTTTGAGGACAGCTTTATGTTCACTCTTTGGCGTGGTCTCCAGCAGATGGTTTCTCAGTGCTTTGTACTGTCTGGTTTGGATCTTGCATGTATCCTGAAACTGCTTCTTTATCTGTAGTTCTTTTGACTGGAAAGATGGAGGGGACACAAAGAAAAAACCAGCATGTTTCAAATGAGCGAAATATCCATTCAAATGGATATTTAGGATTACATTAAGGATATGAGTTCAAGAATCCACAAATGTATATTAACATCTACAGTGCAAGGAGGGAAGCAAAATACACAAGAGGCAATGACTATTGCTGCAGCTGCTTTGACACTGCTACTGTGCAAAACAATTACAATACAGACACTTTTATAACAAAGCTCCAGCCTAAATACAGCTGTCTCTGCACAAAGAGCCTCACATTTGTCACTGGACTGAATCCAGTCCTGGGTGTTGCTTTTCAAGAAAAGTTCTTGAGGGACGGGACTAATATTTATTAGCACCAAAAGCCATACTTACACGACTGTGCTTGTATGGCACATATATATGAACCGCACTTAATGTTATGAAAAGAAGCAGATCTGGTGCATGGGAAAGGACAGGAAAAAAGAGCAATGCTTTTTCTATTGAGGGTTTGATGAATATAAGATGTATTCTAACCCTTGATATTGTAAGCCTGGCTTTCATAAAGAAACCCAAAAAAGACTAAATGTTTTAAATGTACACCACAAAACAGTAGTATTGTGTTGGTCTAGCAAACAAAATAATTCCCCAGTCCCACTGGAGGCTTACTGGAAATGGAGTTTTCCTCCCTTTGCACTTGCTAACACCTCTGTATTGTTTAGAGACATAGCTGTGATTGCACATAGGGTTGGGGGACACCAATCCTGGAAAAGGTATTGGGATCCAGCTTTGCTGTATGACCTAGAAGAATTTTTTTTTTTCTTTTACCTGCCTTCAGAGCAGCCTGTGAAGTATAACATCTACTAAGTGTTTCAAGATCCTGAAAAGGAGGGTGTTGTGGAGTTCTGTGTATCTTTCTATGGGATGGCTGGAAGGGATACTACTAACAAAGCAAAACCCAGAAGTGATGAGTGATGATGGTTAATTGACAGATGGTCAAGTTCACCATGGTAAGAATAAACAAACAAATAAATAAATAAACACAAACCACTAAAATCAGACATGAGGGCCTTCCCATTGTTAGGCACCATGCCAAATACTGAAGTACTAGAGGTACAGAGCACAGGACCAGACTCCTGTTTGAGTAAGTTGGAAGAACACTCGGATCTGAACCAGTGAGGCAGATCTCTGTGCACGGCCAAATCAGCCCCTCCACTGCCTGCTCCTGGCACTAACTCAGGGCTCAGCAGGGCAGGTGATAAGCACAGCACTTGCAGCCACCTCAAAAGGTGTAGTGGGATCAAACAACACACCAAGCCCAAGCACACTTTGCTGCATAGAACAACAACAACACTTTGCTAACCTGATGCAGAGAACAGGACAAAGATGGGTTTCATTCAAATCAAAACATGTATCATGAAGAGGAATGCATCACTTTTAACCTTTCTAAATTTCACAGAAAGTTATTTCCTTCCAGGAAACCTTTAAGGTTGTTTCTCACTGCCCTTAAGGGAAGTGTCAGCAGGTTACACATTCCCATCAGGGACCTGGTCACAGCAAAACACTATCAACCTATTTTGTCCTCATTTTTTGTGAAGTCTTGCTTGGACACCAGACTGTTTACAGGCTCCCAATCCAAAGGCTTTAACAACAGGAAACAGAAGGGAGGGGTAAGATTTCCAGTCAGACTTCTGACAAGATCATTTTGACCTAGTATTGTGAAATAACCAGCAAGAGGGTATTTGCATCACAATTAACACACTCGAAATAATAACAGCCGTTTTCGTTGAAGGGTGAATTCTAGTTATGGGTCCTTCTGGTGCTGTCATAGAACAGACACTGACCGTTAAAAACCTGCTTCCAGGACAAAGGGCCTCACTAAATAACAAAGGGAAAGCCTGAAATGTGCCCTTGAGGGAAAACGTTGCTGGGGAGAGAAACTGAACAAATGGTCAAATTATCTATTCAATTAAGAATACTTGCCTGCATTAGTCAGAGGCAGGAGAAGGAGTTAATGCTAGAGAACAGCCTCGATAAAGAGGGGATTGTGCTACAAACCCAACGGTTGTCCATGGGCTGTGCTGTTAGCACTGCGTGTACGCAAAGGTGCAGGATTGACAGCTCAAGCCTGAAATCCTTCACTAATCACAGAACAGCCATGCAAAGCAAGGTGCAAGCTTTCCATGCTCCCTGCAAAATGCTCCAGCCCTGGCCTCCCTGGAAAAGGGAAGGGGTTGGAGAGTCTGCAGAGGTGTGAGGGCAGCCAAGCCCCTGCAGCACAGAAGTACCACAGATCCTGCTGACCCGACAGCAGCCAGGGAAGGAGAACGGACATGCTGCCCACTCGTGTTTGCACCACATCACCTTGGGGAGGCAGAACTCATTCATGGTAATCTCAGAAGGATCAACCTAATACAGCTGCTTCAGTTTTATTCAGCTCAGAGTGCAGCACAGCTTCCCTGTGAAGTCATCTGCTATTTATACACTATATCCTTGGAGATTCTCAACAGTGATCAGATGGTCCCTCGTTCTCACAAGCCAGGTTTTCACTATTTAATATTATTCTAATATTGACAAATCAGGTATAATTTTTTCTTTTCTGAAGTTGTGTTTTCAAGTTGGCTATTTTCTATGTAAGAAGATAACTTGCAGGTGGTGTAAACTAAGATGGAAAATATCATGAAGAGGAAAGATGTAGAACAACAAAGAAACCCCATGCTCAGTATGCCATACACTCGTTTTGTTACTGGCACAGCTGAACACTGGGTGGAGAGAAGACGTCTGCCTCCTCAAAGGAAATGTACCAGGCAGCTTTGTGAAAGGCCTTATACACCCTTCTCAGACACTTCAAAATAAACCACTGGACTTCTTTGGATGAAGTGAAGGCTTAAACAAAAACACTAAAAGCCTCAATCACAGAGGCCCCATAATTCTGGTCAGCCACCAGAGCTACAAGGGCAGCATGAGAAACGCAGGAAAGACAAACAGCAAAGGTCAGTGCCAGGAGCTTCCTGAGGACACTGCATTTGGCTGGTGTCTCTCTCTTCCCCCTCCCCACTTGCCACCATGCCAGCTTTAATATAAAAACACTAACCAGGTGAGTTAGCCAAGACTGAGAGTGAAATTCATATTGATGCACACAGCAACACAAAGCTTTTGGGTTTTGTTTTTAAATGACACTGCTTCATTACAGAAATACTGATTTTATTTTTGTATATGGGGGAGAGAAGGATCAGAAAATGGTGTAGGAGGGGGAAAAAAAAGCATACTGCAAACATTAAATGCATTTAAAACTACCCCAGAAAGGAAGGAACATTGCTGAGAAGAGCTTTTCAAAGAAAAGGAGGGACCAGCGCCTGCAATACCCTGTAAGCTGATCACCACTATGGTGCTCTTCAAGTTAACGAGCCTCAAATCACCTTGGCACTGCCTGCACTGTAAAAGGGCTGTAATGGACCACTTTTCCATGGACCACGTTTCCACTATCACCAGCTTGCACCGGAGATCCTACATCCCTTAGTGCCTTCAGAACTCCTACACCACTTAGTACCTTCAGAGTTCCTACAGCACTTAGTACCTTCAGGCTCTTGGGCTGCTGCCGGACCTCCATGACGTGCTTGCGCCGCAGCTCCCGCTCCCGGCGCTTGTTGTATTCCAGCTGGTTGGTGAGCTCGGTCTGGTGCTGGAGCCGGATCAGCTCGCAGCGCATCTTCTGGATGGTGCTGAGATGGCGGAACTCCAGCTCCTGCATGGACTCGTGCTGACGCAGCAGCATGGCGTGCTCCAGGTCCTTCTGTGTCTGCCTTTTGTTTAGCTCCTAGCAGGAGGACAGAGGGAATTATTAGGTTCTTTGTACTTACTTGGATTTCCGTTGACAAAGTGACATTTCACTTTGTTCGCAAGGGCATTTCTCTTTCCAAGGCATCTGAGGACAGACTACAGAGCTTCTTGGTCTTATCAGCAGCAGACAGCAACGCCACCGGTAATTTTTCCTTCCTCATTTCACTTTTCTTCTTCCTGTTCTAGATGCTCAACAGGATTCACAGTAAGCATTTTCTGTTAACTGTTGTGTCTGATGACTTTTTGGACCTAAAAATTCTCCTGCAATAGGACATTAACCTGTACATTGGATGCCACAAGGATTACCAGATGGCACTGCAAAGCATCCAACCACTGTTCTACCGTAACACTTTGGATGTGGTAACAAACATTCTGTTTGATTTGAGTTGGATTGCAGGTGCTCCTGTGAGATGCACTTCACACAGGTGCATCCAGGTCTCATCTCTGCCTGTTCCCTTACCTCCCGAACCAGGTCCTGCTCCAGGTTATGGCGGCCCAGGAGCATCCGTCTCTTGAAGCGGCGACACTCCAGCTCCAAGTACTGTCTCTGACGCCTCAGTAAATTGGCTTCTTCTTCTGCCTGGAAATGCTGGATGTTCTCCTTCTGCTTAGAGAGCCACTCCTGCTTTTCCTTCTTTGGAGTGCTCTGGTTTTCATTCAGCTCCTGATAATCGCAAGGTGATTAATTGTGGAATAGTTACATTAAGTTCTTTGGCCATGAACTGGATAGACCTGACTAATAAACTACTGAACTATGTTCTACTCTCTCTTCTCAAGGTTGGTGCCATCTCAGTCTCTTCAAAATGCATCACATCACATAAGGAACACTAAGGAAATACCAGGAGACAAATCACAGTGGAACAGATTCAACTCTAGCTTCTT
>VXBC01004081.1:173740-215452 GCA_013399945.1 Ploceus nigricollis | reverse complement strand
TTTTTTTTTTTTTTACAGTTTACATCCCTTTAAAAAGAAAACCACATCAGCAAAATCCCTACTGCCTGAACATGGAACCCCAAACCAACCCTACCCTGCAATCAGACAGATATGTTGGCATACGTCCTGTGCCATTGCAGAAGATGAAAGCCCTTTGAAGATCAAATGCCTTGTCCTCTCAAGCTTTTAAATTACGTGGTTTATCATAGTTGACTTCTCTGACTCATTGTAATGTACTAAAATAGGAGTAAGCTAACAGTAAGCTCTATACTGGGTGTTTAGCCACTAAGCATTCTTGGTTTCATACACCCCCCCTCTGTTTTTTTTAATCTACAGTTGCTAAAAAGCTAAGAAATATTTATTTCTAGCAGGACAGCAGTGATGAAGAAAAAGGTGGTTACAAGAACCATCAAATCACACTTAACTGACTAAGCACATGGGCAGGAAGTCAGCAACAGGCCAACTCTTTATACTATTTTGAGAGTTGCCTTCTCTCTTTGGCTCTTCTCTCTTTCAAGCTTGTATTACTCTTATAGACTGACACAGCATGAAAGCTTAATGAGGAAGGAGATGATCTCACTGTAACAACAAAATTGAAGCTTCATCAGAATGTTTATGGGGCAAACTTTATAAAGCTCAGCCTCACCATAGACATTCCATAGAAGCTGGTCAGGCCACGAGGACATTCCTACACTACTGAAAATGCAACAGAAAACTTTCCTTCCTCAAAAAAAATAAACACGGAAAAAATAATGCTACTTTTCTTAGTCTGCTCCTCAGTTCTGAGTTGAATAGTAGCACTGAACTATGGATCAGAGATCATGGTTCACTCATGGCTATGGCAGGATGGACTAAGCCCTACAAATTCCTCAGAATGGGTAAATTGAGGACTTAAGTCTTTCCTCAAATTCAGCACTTTACCTCCTCTAATCTGTCAGATAACTAGTTGCTGCTATCAAGGATCAGACAGATTATTCATTAAACTATTTTAACTGACTGTTTCCTCTACCTTTTTTTCTCTTAGCTCACCAGAATAAAATAGAAATCTTCTGGAAACCCTGAAACCGAGCCCTCAATAAGACCATTTCTACAACTAAGTGATAATTTGAGAAGACTACCAGACATCTCATTTCCCTGCTGTCTTCCTATGCTTACTCAAAGCAACATAAATGAGCCAGGCACACGGACCCAGCCTACACTGCTCTGCTGTCCTGACCTAGTCTCACCTCCCACCACACCAGCAGCTGTAGACGAAGCCCAACACGCTTCATCCTGCAAGAACGCGGCGTGCAGGACTCCCGGGGGTGTGGTGGCCATGAGCTCACTGCATTCCTGGAGCCCTGCAGCCAGCCAAGTCTCCTTACTCCACTCAGAGCAGGATTCTGTCATGACAGTCACACCCCTTCAACTTGCTTTATATTGGCAACCAAAAAAAAAAAAAACAAACCAACAAAAAAATCTGCTCTAAAGAAAGACTCTATTTTGCGTCCTGGAAGAAAATTAAGTTGACAGTTTGGAATGCCAGACAGCATTTTTAGCTAAACTGTGCAGTTCACATGGATTAGTGTGTTCCTGAGAGCTCTCACTGCCTGGCTGGGCTGCTCCTCCATGGAGGTTGGGTTGGAGCACGAGCAATCAGATCTGACAAGGATGGGAGGACAGCCTCAGGTGCATGGGAGCAGTGGCGTGCATGGTGTGCTTCAGCCAGGGAGTTTTTGTTCCAAGAAAACACGATGTGTTAAATTTAAACATAATGTCATACTAACAGTGTCCTTTAAACTCACATCCTGCTTTAAAGGGTCTGTTCTAATGGCAATGCCACCATTTCTTTAGGCTTTGAGTTTCAGGTTACTCCTTCAAAATTGGATTATTTCGTTGTTTAAGGAAAAAAAAAAATCTATTCAGAAGTGACAACACACACTGAATACTGCTTTGAAGTTGTCAACTTCTCCAGAACTTCATCACTGCAGAATTTGTTAATATATGTTAAATTTTCACAGAAACAGTATCAACTTATAGCACTAAATATATCTCCACATTGGTACCTTTAATGGTTCATTTCTAAAGCTGTTCAGCAATTGACTGTTTTTCAGTTCAGAAGTTAACTGCCTCTCCCACAGAATGTTAACACCCTTAGTGATATCACTTGGCCACTCTCTTTGTCTATATAACTCTTTCTTCAGGTAATGAAAACACTAGTTCCATAAATATCAAACTGGAGACTTGGTCTGGAATTCTAGAAAGCACATTTCGCTCTTTTCTCTAAAACTCAGGGCCCTGAGAAACCAGGACAAGAAAGAGAGCACAAATCTTCTGCACTGTGATTCAGTGGAATAAGTTCTAGGTATTAAATAACTACATTTTAATTTTTTTCAAAGGAAATAACTTACCTAACTCAATACAGGTAATTCCAAGAGACCAAACATCTACTTTGCCATCATACTGCCCTTCATCCATGGCTAAAATCACTTCTGGGGCCATCCTAAGAAAAGAAATTGGTGCTCAAAATAGACAGTGGAACACATTATCTTCATCAGTATGAAATAGGCTGTTTCCCTGATTTCAGCTACCATAAACAAATAATTTCCCAAGCTATCAGGCATGACCATGGGATACTGGGAACAAAGACCAGGCACCCACACTAGTGCAGGCCTGCAGAGGTTGTGTGATGTTCTCCTGTGCTTTGCCCAGCTTTCCATTTATGAGTATCACCACCTTCCCACCCTCCCACATTTCCAATAGTTTAGCTGGCTGACCAACTGTGGTGAAATAATTGTAACATGCAGTTGAGTAAACACCACAGATTAGGTGTAAGAGATCAAAAGCATACAAGGGATCTGCAAAGGGGTTGGTTCAGTGAACCTGGCCTTTCCTATGAAAGAAAAAACACTTCAGTTATTTCAACAACCAGACACGGTGAGAATACATGAATTGTTTAAACCACTGGGGGGAGTGATTAAAATATATTACAGATGATTCAATCCCACCTCTACCACTTTAGGTCAGTCTAAGCAGAACAGCAAAATATTTTTATTACTTTTTGTGAACTACAAACACAGGGATACACAATTTCTTGGAAGTCAGAGCCTACTTACTGCTGAAACTTTTTTTTCCTAACAAAGTACATTTTATCACCACCACAACTGGAAGATTACAAAGCTAGCTCCAACAAACCCAAGTATATTAAATAGCCAATACATGATCTTTTCACCTCACAAAGGCAGAAATAAGTAAAACTCTTGGCTTACCAATATGGCGTCCCCACAAATGAGTTGGCAGGAGATGCTATGGAAGCAGACCCAAAGTCAGCAAGTTTCACCTGTCCTGGCTCTGTCAGCAGGATGTTCCCTGCCTTGATATCTCTGGTGATAGAACACAAGTGTCAGTATTACTCCTCTCCAAAGAAGAAAACTCCCTATTGGAGAGACTATGAAACACACCAATATTCACATGTTCAAGCTGCAAAATATTCACATTTCCTCCAAACACAAAGTCTTTAACCATTAGGTTAATTGCTTAAAGTGGCCCTTGATTTTGGATTCTTTTGTCTTACATGTTAGTCTTAATGTCTGTCTTAAAAATAAACTTTAAATGGCACAACAGGATAAGCTTCACATAGAGTTCAGCAAAACCTTCTGAATCAAGTACGTCCTTTATCCAAGTTTTTTAAAAGGACTTAATAATGTAACCATTCAAATTCTTCATCCTACTAAAATGCAGAAGCTACTTTAAACACAAAGAACATTTGCATCCCAAACTTACTGTGTGCTTCTCAACATGTGTGTTTGCGTAAAACTAATTTTTCAAGAATTAGTGTTCTCCCTGCCCCAGCACTCTTGGCCTTGCAGCTCCTACAAACTCTCTGGGTGCACTTGCTATTCACTGCTTCAGGGACAATCAGCACTGAAAAGTTTAGCAGATTTGAAGGAATTCTGTAGAAATTATGAACCAGCTGTAAGAGACAGTTCATGTACAGATACAGAGCTTGCTAGTGTTTAGACTACTATAAATCACTTGTTTGGGAGCATATGGATACTGTGAAAAGAAAATCTCTGCTTACAGTGTTGAATTTGGGATGGAGGGGATACAATCAACAAAACACATGACATGTAAGTGTGTATGAGACAGCAAAAGTGTAACTACTTACCTATGGATCATATTGTGAGAATGCAAGTATGCTAATCCCTGGAGAGCACCATGGGTAATTGCTGCTATTTCCACTTCTTGCAATGGCTTTTTATGAACTTAAGGAAAGAATTTATGTGAAATTCAATATTATAGAAAACAATACAGTTTGCAGCATGCAAGCCAGTACTGTTAATAATGTAAACAGAAACAGTAGAAGTTCATTTTCACTAGGTTCAGTATGAGAAGCAAATGTAAAAATAGTTCACAGAGTACATTCTATAATCAGATGTAATCTTCTAACTGTAAACCAGCAGCTATTTACTACCAAAGAGACCACTCTCCAACCATAAACTACATTCCTGTCAGTTATGTGACCATTCTCCCAAGTAACTCCTTAAGAGTCAATATCCAGTTTTCCACTAATGAAATGAAACCCCAAACCCCAGAAATTTACAGCAATTCACACACAAATAAATTGTAGCAACACAGATGAGATTCTGGCAGCTCAGCTTTTGGTCCTGAAATGCTTCTGGCAAGGAAAGGAACAACTTACTGGCCACACACATCTCTTCAAAGCCAGTTCACTATAAGAAGCCTGATAGAAAAATGACCATTTAATGAAAGACCTCACCAAGCACAACCCTAACACTGCTGTAGTGCTATTCTAGTCAACAGGCCAACAGTTGTTAGTAAGCATTAGGATCAACAGCAAGGGTTTTCAGAAGTAAATATTGAACTGTCATGGCAGGAGAACCTAAAACTCAGAAGCAAACAAATAGCTGACTGACAACTTTAAAATAATATGAACCAAGAAGGAATTAAACACCTGGGAAAACCAATATTCTACAGAAAAACCACTACAACTACGCAAGAATTTGACAAACTGAACCTATTTATACACACTCTGGCCCCAAACAAAACTATAAACTCCAGGAAAATTCTGTGATGCTGTAACCCCCTAGTTCAGTACTCTACTTCTGACTTTTCATCAAATAAACATGTATGACTCACTTACCTTCTAGTAAGTCTGATGCTGATCCTAAACAATATTCCATAACAAGCTGTTATAGGAAGAAATCAAAGTAGTTAGAAAATCTGGAATAGTAAATACACGTTTTTTAGACTAGTATGGAGAAATCTAGAATTAATTCCTGGAGCACGCAGTGCAGGCTGCCATAACAAAGCAAGTATTGCTTGTACCATAAACTCCATCCTAGCACTGTCACACTGACCCCTCCCACAAGTACAGCTCTAACTGGAATTAAGCATAACCCTCCTGTGTAAGACACCAAGCAACATCACTTGTAAGGAAGGCCAAAGCACATTCATAACCAGTTAGGTATTATATTACATATCGTATTTTATATGCACATACTTAACAGGAATGTTAAACTGCACTTAACCAGCTTATCAGAGTATTAAAGGGCTATTTAGGGATTTACTTAAGATTCTGTCCCAGTCAGATTTCAAAAAGAGAAACTAAAACTTTGCCCTACAGATTTATTGAAGCTAATTCACAAAATAGTACTTACGACTTAAACTATTAGTTCAATAATATTATTTCTTTAGTATATTACACTGCAAAACTTTATTAGTGATGGGTGTACATTACTTCAAATACTCAGTTTATCAAGCTAAATACACTAGAACAGCAACATTTAATCTAAGCAGAAGGGAAAATTTCCTTAAGTCTTGGTTCCAGAAAGTACATTCAGTTTGCTGAGCATGTGTAAGGCCCTTGGCTATGCTCATCTCAGTCTGTACAACACCAGTGCTCAGGTGCCTCCCAAAATCCAGCTGGAGAGATTTCAAAACACCTTTAAGCAAGGCAAGAGAAGTGCAGAGCAGCAGACGCTTACCCATGCTGTATGCTCCCGCAGATAGCAGCCTTTGTATTCTATACTGTTAGGGTGTTTTATTCTTTGGAGGAACTTGACTTCCTTAATAATATCCTGCCATTTCTGTAGGGAATAAAAGGAACAGAAAGACTTTTTAGAACTGTTATCTTTTTGTTGTTGTTGTTGTTGTTATGTCGTTTAATTATTTTAAGAGGCAAAACTATCTTAAGGTTCAAATCAAAATAAGTTTGTATCAACACTATGACATTCACTGCTTAACTCCTCAGCAGAGCTACAAAATAAGTTGCTGATCAATTAGGCTGTATGCAAGGATCTCTCATCAATGTAATGTTTTATATTTATATATTTATATGTGTGCATAGGATATACTGGTAAACACTTAATATCTGATCAAGTCCTCAAAAAAGAAGTGATCCTCTACTAAGGGATACCAATTCTGTTGTCAAATCAAACACACACCCCGATCTGAAAGAGATGTGGGTGATAAGTGTCCTTCAGCAAGATCAGCTGCCTTTCTCAACTCTTATTACTCTAAAGACCTATCCCTACTAGTCACTATATTACACTGGATGAGGCTCCCTTTATCAGCTGCCAACTATCTGACTACATTCTTGATAATGTTTCTCTATTACTAGTTTAATCTTTACAAGGGCCAATTTAAAATGAGTTACCTACTCGATAAAGGAATGGTTCTGCTGGAGAAAAAATATAAACAGATAAAACAAAGCCATGTTTATAATAAGGAGAGCTCTGTTAGTGCAACTTTAAAGCACAGAAGAGGCCAAAATGTCAAGTTCCAGCGTGTGCCTTGACACTCACACTGCTGCACCAACAAAACTGCACATCCATATCTCCTCAGGCAAGAAAGGCAAAAGTCTGAGAGTGCAACAGCAAAACTAAAAGCACAGAAAGTACCTTCAATACCAAATGCAGTAGCTGAAACCATTTAAGTATGCAGCCATCCACGTAAGAGTGTTGACACTGCAAATGTTTTTGAGCAAGACTATCAGTTCTGAAGTTAACCAGAGGGAGAGGAACCCAACACCAAAAGGCTCAAAAGCTGTTTTCCAGGTCCTGTTAATCTCTCAGCACACTCTTCCTCAGGTGTTGGTATGTGGGCAGTATTCATAGAAGGACAGAGGGCCCATCTACCCTAAGGCTTTGGAAAACATGTGCAAAACCTCAATAAAAATTTTAGGGTTAGAGAAACACACAAAACCAGAGAACACAGAAGCCCACAGCTGAGGCAGCTGATTGACTACATTAAGCATTTCTCAACACCAGAACTGCTAAAGAATGACACAGTGCAGCTATAACATAAACTCTCTCAATGACACTGGAGTGACTTAGTTGCCTTTTACCTTCAGCCTCAAAGGCCTTGAAGTACTAAGCAATAAAAGCCAAACCAAGAAAGCACCATGCTAAACTTCTACACTGGGAAGAGGGAAGTGATGTATTAGTCAAGAAGTATTCATGATTTCCTGCATTAAAAAAAGCTCCAAGAGCACATTAAGAGCACAGTACTACATTTTTCAAAGGTTTTTAAACCTATTTTTAGTATAAAATATGACCTTATTTGACAGAATAATTGTTCCAACCAATGATAAAATCTTATTATGAAACCAAATGATAACAGAATGCCCTTAATCAATTTTCTTTACATAGGTTCAATCATAATTCCAGTGAACTTCTGAACAAAACAAATAAATATGGATATAAAATAGAAAGTGTTTCAATCCTGGTCTTATTACTTTCTTCAAAATAAAGAAACATACGCATTGAAGACAAACAAAAGCTATTTCTGAAGCATGCACAGTTTGTTTCATTCATGTGAATAGAGTATTTATAGCTCACAGTAATTAAAACAGTAGGACAAGTAGCAAGTACAAATTATTCTTTCATCAGTACACAGTTAAACAAGTCACCGCAGCGACAAAACAGAAACAGGCATAGCAAATTTAACTCTGAAGCTAGAATTCAGGACTGCTGGAGAGACACTGCCACCTCTACCTCCTCCACAGACACACACACACACAGAGGAAGGAATAGTTCAGCTCCTTGGAGTGCAGACGATCAATACACAAAGGCAGGCACAGAAAGCAATGAGCTGTTAGTCAAACTCATCAGAGCAAGACTGCTGCTAAGATTGGAATATAGAGAATGGAGGGAGGGAACCATAAATGCTTTGGACAACATGCTTACGATAAAGACTTCTGTTGAAAAATCATGCCATGATTTGATAGATGTTATTCACCAGAAATAATATCAAATTAGCTGCTCGTGTCATCTTGGGCTTTTCAAGAATCTGCATTAGCACTTAAACGTTTCAAGTATAAAATCAACTCTCTCTGCTAAGCATCCTAGGGAAAGGAGACACATCTGGGGTGGCCGTGAAAACACTTAATGGCTAAATCTCAGAGGCCCACTTCTACAGACCCTTCAGCAAAGACTGCCTTAATCCCTGGCTCTGGCAATTCTTCTGGAATTATGCTGCTGTTCAGATTTTCACACTCATTCATTCACCACTCTTTTGCCTTTGTTTCAGCTCCTCATGAGCACGGTCATTCCAGGGAGGGATGTGTTCTGCCTCACTACTTGGTACAAGCAAGGCTCCCTCAGAAGCTCTCGCTACTGCATCCTTTCCTATCATTCCTTTGTCCAGGAAGCAACATGTTTTTTTGGAAAGGTATTTAAAATGAACATTTAAGGACAGTAAGACACCAACATACAAACCCACCATTTTAATTTTTTTTTTCTGGCTACACATTTCTGTGGTCCCAAAAAGAGCCCATTGTATCTGAAAGAAGAGAGTTCTACCCCTCTTTTTTCAGGAGCAGATTACACAGAAATACACTGAACAGTAAACTGATTTATTTTATTTTCACAGTACTCTTATTCACCTTTACAGTTGTAGAAAATATTTCTCCTCCAGGAACCCAAGCTAACTAAAATCATGCCATATAGTAATTATTTGCAATGATCAAGGTTAATATACAACATGTTCTACATACCTCATTGGACTGCTTCCCACTATATGACATTTTCTTGATGGCCACCACTTCATTGGTGCGCACATCACGTGCCTGTAACAGGAAAACACAATCCATCACTTGCTTCAGGCCCCAGCTTTCCATAAGATGCAAACCATACACAATCATAAAATAATCTCTATTCTTAATTAACTTTTGCAGAGCATTAAACTAAAATATCTTCCAAGAGGTGTGACTGCTGCAAGAATTAGAAATTTCTTTCCAAAGTGAAAGATCACCCTCCTGTGTCTGGGAGACAAGGTGTGACATTTTTCCATGCTCAGCATCTACCAAGTCTCTGCAGGAGTCAAGCATTGTGACTTAAACTAAAAATCACAGCTAATAAAAGCAGCTCTGATTCAAATAGAAGGGATTTTCCCTAAATGAACTTCTCTCCCTGCCCAGGTCCAGTTCACATGAAACAGAAGCAAGGCTCAGCCACCCAGGTCCATTCAAACCATATGGAAAGATGTCCCATGATGCAGTGGAGATAGCCACCAGTGGCTGGAGCAGGTTTCTCCCCAGTGCTCCCAAAAATTAGCTTTTGTGTCTTAACGGAAGGCAGATGATACAGAGAGACATGGCAGCAATCCAAGTGACCCATCTTCAGATGTCTCTTCTCAGTTTCATAGTATTGTTATTTACACTGCACCATAGATGTACACAGTTTTTCACACTTCAAAGGCAAACTTCCTGACTTCAGACAGCAACAATGCAAGGCAAGGACTAGAGGAGATGCTTTGTTTAATTCAGCACCAAAGCAAGGGCTCATTCCCCACAGCAGGAGAAGAGGCAGCACCTTGCAGGAAGGATGGCTTCAGATAAGATCCCAGATTTCCTCTGTTACAGATTTCAGCAGCACAGGAGGGTGGTGGAGGAAAAGACCTCTGAGTCTCTCTGATAATAATAATCAACTTGGACATGAAGCCAAATTATATAAATCAGAATAACGTGCACCACAGCATTCACAGATGACTGATGAAAATGTTGATTTTTAATATGTTTGTACTATCAAGCACAGCCTAGCAGAACATGGATTAATGAAGTACTAGGGCTCTGCCTTTTGTAAAAAGGTTTTTCAGTCATGTTTTAATTCTGCTGTTCATTAAAGAGATTCCCAGAATTCTCTGTCAGTCTTTATTTCAACTGGCTATGATAAGCTTGAACCAATACTATTTTTACTTTTCTTTCTGTTTGAGGGGATCCTCTCACTGATAGTACCTGTAAAGTTGGGTGGGAGGGTACTATTTTTGTTGTTTGAGACAAAAAAGTTAGAATAAAATTCTGACTGCTAGATCTTTACTGACTAGAGACAATGTCTGAAACATTCAGCTGTGTGAAGAATTGCCAATAAAGCAGGGAAGCAAAATACTACAGTAAAGCAGAAGGAACCCAGCTCTAACAAAAGAGAGTGGGTTATTCTTCTGCTCCATCTGCAGTGTTCCAGTGTAGTAGGTTTCCTGTGTCAAGCAAAAGCTATTATTACACTGCAGAGCAGGGAGTAGGGTAAGGATAATACCAAAAATGATTCAGAGGTGCCAGACTTGCAGTTTCTAAGAAACTAAAACCATGAGGTGAACCAGCAAAATTCATATCAATTATAAAAGGAAAAAAAAATAAAAGGAACTTTCTGCTATGAAGGATGCAACAGAAACAAAGAGACAGGAGTAAGACCAATATATATCACCCCTTGGTGGGAAGGAAGATGGGTACAACTAACAGTGAAACACTAAACTCTATTTTAAATAAGGTAGGGGAGATTTCAGGATTATATGGATTTTCTATTGGGTAATTACCCCCACATCTATTTATCAACCACATTTTTTGGTGCAGGCTGTATGCCATGAAAGCTGCCTGGAGAGAGGATGCTTTGCATCAGAAAACCCAAGCAAACAACACCTGACAGAGTTTGCTGAACACCTACAGTCCTAGAGAGGGAGAACTGTCCTGGCTGACACCCCAGAAATATTAAAATCACAGAGTTTCATTTGTTTTATTTAGTTTCCCTGTGATCTTGGATAATTGAAAAACAGTTCCTAGACAAAAACCAGGAGAATGTGCAAGGCCAGCTCCCTTTAACCATCCAAATGCGCAAGGCTTGTTCTATGGCAGACATGTATGCACATATATCCTGCTTTCCTCCAAAAACTCCACACAAAGGATCAACATCTGGTGAACAGAGTAGCTTCAGCATTGATAGAGGCAAAGTATGCACAAAGAAAAAGTGGAGTATGTCACTGGCTTCAGTAATATAATTTAAAGCAGTTATTAACTATAATCCAATATTATATTAATTAGAGAAAGTTTAATTGTTTGCAGTAACAGAATCAAAATTTTGTTAACAAAGTTAAGAAGTTTTATTTCTAGCTTTACAGAGGAATAAAGTACCGAAGAGACAGACTCCCCTACGTTTTAGTTCTTCATGCTTATTTAATTCACATTAAATTTCCCTCTTCATGTTGTCTCTCTGACCTTTTGGGCTTCTGTTTGGGGCACATTGCATGGAACAGTTTCAGATTCAACATCTCAGAACCATTAGTAGTAAAAAAGACACAACACAAAACTTAAAGGTTTAAACTTCCTAACACAGAAACAGCAATAGAGTGTCTTTATCAGGAACCTTCTCTTGACAAAAATGAAGCCCCTACATGGGCTGGGGTTGTGTGATGCACTGCTTACACTTGCCTTTATGCAAGTGCCAAATCAGAGGTACTTTCTGACAAAGAAGCACAATCCAAATGCCAGCAAGTAATTGCACTCTATAGTGAGTAAATACCCATCTATAATGAACTGGTGATTTAAAATGGTGGGGGAAAAGAGGAAGAATGGCTAGAAATTAATGGCCTCTGAGTTGCAATTGCTTTGGAGATGGAGCTGGTAATGGGCCATCAGCCCTTACCACAAGGACAAAGTTCAGGCAGGCTACAAATACCCCATGGCAGCTTCCTGCTGGTGTTTGGGAATGCTGCTTGCTTCCAGCTCACAGGCTATCTGCAGCTGCATTATGGGTTTCCATATCTGTGTGGTCCATGCATGCCTTTGAAAGATACAGTGTTCCCAAAAAACTTCCATAATATTTCTTCAATAATATTTCCACACAGCAGAAAGACAGATTTGTCATTTCCCTCCCTTGATATTCACTCTTTAACCAAAGAAGTAAATGAGGTGAATTTAAGGCCACAGGTGAGTATTGTTTCGTTAGAAAACACTTCCTCCCCCAGATCTGTTCCCAGACAGTGGTGGCTCATAGTTTTAAGCAGGGAACAAAATTAAGAAGCTTTTCCTAATTAGTTCATCTGTGCTGCATTAAATTTGTGCTGGAAGGTTCCCAACATGGTCTGCTGCAATTATTAACACTGAATAGGCATCTCATAAAATAGTGACACAAATGGCTTTCTGAAGGAAAATTGGCAGGTTTGGCCACACCTCCTATAATTATAAACGTGAAAGGTTTTCTGAGGAAAGTGTTTTTTAATGAAGGCCCCACAATATTTGGTTAACACACAGCAAGCTGCACTGAGGTTGCCATGAGGACCTGGTTCATGTCAAGTAAGTATTATGCAGATGGATACTGGGATTCTTGCCTGCAGTAGGAATGGATGTGACAGGACAAATGACAACAAAAGCACCAACACTCAGGTGTCAAACATTAAGAATGGCTTTAAGGGAGCCTCGGGGTATGCACAAAGGGGAAGAGAACTCAATTTCTCTCAAGGAACAAGAGGTGATAAGGAGATGATCAGACCAAGAGAAGTGCACTGCCAGTCAGAATTGATGGAGCAGAAGTCCATGTTTTAATTTGCACATAAATCCCTGCTTGCAACATAATGATGCACTTAAAGGACAAGGACGAAGTTTCCAGGGTTTTTTTTGTTTGCAAACACCTCGTAGAGACTGCAAGTTTATGAAAAGATTGAGACCATACAGACACACAAGATAACATCTCTGCCCCAAACACCACACAAAAAAAGTCATAGTAGTTTCTTTTCCTCATTATGCTCAAAAAAGTCTACACCCACAGTTTAAAAAGAAACACAGGTAAAATTTACAAGTCATGGTGCTACGTACAAAATAAACTGCTCCGAAGCTTCCATGGCCAATCTCTCGGAGATCTGTGAAGAGCTTTTCTGGATCTTCTTTGAAGAAGAGCTCTGCAATTTCGGGGTCCTTCAGGCTGCCCGCTCGGCTGGTTGATGGCATCCTGCTGGGCAGTCAGCCGACCGACTATCTGGGTTTAAAGTGCTGCTTCAACCCTTGGCTCATCTGTATGAATGGAGCCTCTTCAGCATGGATTACTGCAAGAAAAAGATTGCAATCCTTCACTGATTATCCTCTGCTCAAAGAGCCTGAAACAAGCCTCAGCAAAGCAGCTTCCACTTCCTCCAGAGCAAGCAGCCCTGGTGCGTGAAGCAACACACCCTGTATGCTGGGATAATGTCACAGCCCCACTGTGACACCAGTCAAGCACTTCATCTAGGACAGAAACCAAAATCAAACCACAAAAAACACAAAATGAGGCACATTCCATGCTCCAGCATCTGCTCGATCACCTGCAGAGCAGTCAGAGAATCTCTGACCTACACCAACAACCGTTCATCACCAGTGAGTCCACATTACCGTGACACCCTCCCTCTGAAGAGTTACACCCACTGTGTCCTAAAACATTGTCTGGATTTCGTGATGTCTATCACAAAGTGCCTGTTCTTCAGAGATTTACTTGCAACCCATTTCTTCAGAGAAAGGGCAGCCAGAACAGGAGATACCCAATTCCACACCCGCTGCTCCTCCTTCTGCTCCGCTTCAGCAGAGGCACACACACATTTAAATTGTGATTGGCATATGAGACAATGGACAATAGGCCATTGGCAAACACTTTCTTCAGAGGAACTTGCAACTTCAGACACAACTGGGAATGTATAAAATTCTTTCTGTCTGCACCATGAGTTCAGTTTCATTTACTACAAGCTTTGTGTCTTGGAATTTATCCAAAATAAAAAGTATACTGTTAAGTTGTGCTAAAATCTTACTGTATCAGTAGAACAGGTGATGCCAAGAAAGCACTACAAATAAAAAGCCCTCTTCTTTTCCTCTTAAAGGGAGGTATTAGGATTTCCTATCAAATCCCTGTAAATTATCACTAATAAAAACAATTCTGTCACTGGCAAACAGTTAATCACACATCTCGCTTCTTTCCAAAAAAATCTGTCTGGCCAAGACTTGTGCTTTTTTAATTTCTATTTTGTATCTCAAATTTGTTTTTTAAAGAAGTTTGAGGTTTATTTCCATTATGAAAATGTGAAAGACAACAAACCTGAGTTTAAACAACACATCAGAAGGCCCTGTCCATTTCTCCTCCCTTTCTGGACACTATAAACTCCACCTTTCTCCAAGCCTCTAAACCATCAATGAATCATTTGTTTTCTAGTCCCTGCAGAGCAATTCCTGCAAGGATGGAAAAAGGCATATTCCTGCATGTTTGTGCTCAGTGGTTCTCTTCTCTGGAGAGCTGCAGCATGTGGAAGTGCCACAGCCTGCCTGCTCCTTGTTAGAGACCTCCCAGCACTGCTGCAGAGCCTGGCTGTGTTTTACAGCCAAGATGTACCTGGCTGTAAACTCCACAGGAGTCTCCAGTTTTTCTGAGGAAGACATGCATGGGAGAGAGAAAGCACAGAAGTGAAGCAAAATCCAGCATTTTCCTCCAAGCAGTCAGCATTCAAAGAGATTTATAATGCAACCCAGAATGTGTTTCCGTGATTCCCCGCTCTCAGGGGATAAGGAAAAGCTGACACTGAAATCCCACTGGTGGACCAAGCAGAAGAACATAGACACACATACAGAAAATATGCAGCTGCTCAGGACTCTGCCACACTGCACTGCTGAGCACTCACACATTTCCTATCGATGCAGGATCACTGCAGGAGCCTTGGAACAACCAGCATCTGCACACAGCTGCCAGTGAGGCCGAGTGGGATGCACAGGAACGGGACTGTGATATCCCCACCTTCCCTTGCATAACACCGTAACTAATACCGTGTGGGAAGGGAAATAATTAGCTCTAGCTCAGCCCATACCTGAAAGCACATTACATTTATGAAAGCTGGAGGAAAAGTGGGGTTTTTGTTATTTTTCCTTCTTTTTCATATATCAACAATATTCCACTTGATTCCAGCTCTAGCAAGCACATAACACTGAAAGACAACTGTTTCACATTTACAGCCCCCAACAAAACAATAGACAAAAAGCATGTCAGAAAAGCAAGAGAAAGGAGCTGGGGGAAGGGAGCTGATAACCAGAGCACACTCAGTATTATTGAAGGAATGTTTCTTGGATCGACGGTAATGATGTCATGTTCCATCTTTTAAGAAGCATCAGATTCTTACAAAAAGGACATTGTTGTTCAAAAGCAACTGCTGCAATCCCAGAATGCCCTTTTCCCTACATCTGTTAGTCAGAGGGGCTAGGCTTGGATAAACCTGCTAATATGGCCAAAAGTCACATGTCCCCGTGAGCGAGCGTGCGTGTGAGAGCCAGCGCAAGGGGAAAGCCCTGCGCTCGCAGCTGAGATGGATTACAGCCTTCTCCCCCTCCCCACCGACCCCCCATGCCAAACCAGCCACCAGACTCCTTCTTGGCGTCTTTTCTGAGCATGCCTCTGAAATGTCATCAACAGGAACATTTCTTCCTGCAGCTGAAACTCCTACCAGGCCCACTGACAACACACACAGGTGTGGGATGGGACAGAGCAGAACTCCTCACCTACTGTAATACACCTTAAAATACACTTTTTTCCCCTTTATTCCTGAGAACATCAAGAAAAATTTCATTATCTTTATCCTTGGAAATAATTGCTGCTTTGAAATGCATGAGAAAAAAAACTATTAAGTATTAAAATCTATTTAACAGAATAGTCGCAAAGGTGTACATGACACTGTGCTTATCATTTGATCTCCTCATATGGAGCAGTAAAATGCATTAATGTAAATTCCATCCATAAGAAAGCTTTACACAGTCTCGCTTAATGAAGTGCTCCCATTTTTATGGATGCTACAATATTAAATTCCCTCTTCTTTTTACCCAGACAACAGGCACTGCCTGCCAAAGCCCAGCAGTGCCAGGAGCAGAGCTCTGCCTCCTGCCTTGCAGTAATGACACCTGAATGCTGTGGGGAAATGGAAAGCGGGAGAAGCAGCACGCAAAGCAGCCATTGCATTATTTTAAGTGTATTAAAAATACAGGCGAGACTTAAGATTAAAACAAAAAAAATCAACCCTAAAACTAAACTGCACTGGAAATTAAATCACACACCACCAGGCAGCTGGTTTTCTAAAGTACAGTCAAGTTGCACTTGGGTATTTTACATTCTTCCACCAGTGCAGTCTATTCACTACAGGTTTTTTGGATTGGTACAGCTATACTGTTAAATACAATTGTTCCCAGTGGATGGGACTGATCATCTCACTTTAGATCAGATCAGCTGGCTGGATCCTGGCACTGGCCAAGGAACAGGCACTGCAAACAGGATAAGGCACCCTCCAACTTTGCGTGACTACCTACAGGCCACCTTTCAGGCTGCTAAAATTAGAAAAAATAAACCCACATTTTTTCCTAGGTGTCACTCATACGAAAAGAGAATATTGCTTGCATAAACACAACTACCAGGACTTCACTCTTAACCAATAAGGTGGTGTAGGAACATGAGAAAGATTCAAAGCAAACCAGGGAATGACCAAGGCACAGGACTGGCCCAGATCTATTTCCACACAGTAGTCTGAACTCACTACACTTAGTGGCTACCATTGCTGGTGTAAATGACACTGACTACAGGCCAAAATGTTTTATCAAATTACTTTCATCTGAACAACTATCAGTTAGCAGAAACCGCATACACACATCCACAGAAGTCTATGAATCGATAAGATGTTACATCCCTGTAATTATGGCTATATTAAAAGGTACACACACACCCCTTGAACCTCTGACACAAGAAAGCTGAAGATGAGGACGGGATAAGACCTGTTCTCTGCCATGTCATCTCAAGCTCAAGTTAAGACCCACCCCTGTGACTAACATCCCCTGGGATGCTGCAGAGTAGAACAAGCAAAGCTCGAAATGGTCAGTTGCCATAATTAAAATGCATATTTCAGTCTTATGCTATGGAGACCTCAGAGAAATTAAAATCTGTCCACACTACACTGAACTTTCTGACAGCTGTCAGTGTCACAGATAACCATTTTCAGGTAATATACACGAATGTACTAAGAGAATGTGCTTGGCCTTCCCTGCAGAAGAGAAGGGAATCACACAATAAGATTTATCATCTGTCCATATTATTTCTCAAGTTCCCATTCAGACCAACTCAGTGAGTGATAGTGACTAGAAAGTACTTGGTTACACTAACCATGAGATACAGTAAAGCATTTTTAGTTCCTTAAGACGGTTCAAAAGTTTGCAGGAACCAAATTACACCACACACTTGCTTGTAGATGATTAGCACTAAAGAGCAGCACGCTTTGTCCCAACAAATGACATTTCAAGGAACTAACACATCCAACAATAATATGAGAAGCAGAGCTAAACAAATACCACGTGAGCACAAAATGGAAACAACAAACAGATTTCTGCATCCATCATCCCATGTCTCCCCATTTCACTGGGAACAAGACCCACACAGACTTCCACGATGGCTACGGAGGCCAACAGGAAAGCTGTCCTCTATTACTGAACTATAAACAAAGTTATTTACAATTCGAGACATAAATCTTGTTTTATGTTATAGTCATCTGGTATCCCATACACTTAGCACAGTAACATCTATAAAAACTTCTCTTTGCTGTCAAAATAGCTACATTGTGTGTTTTTCCCTGATAGAATATATATAACACTTCAAAAACAAACAAACCAAGCAGGAGACCAGTTACAGCCCCTATGATCCTCACAGCTGACACTAACAGCAAGGACTAAAAAGTGAATATTCAACACAAAAAACTACTGGTTCTTTGCAGATCTTCTTCCCCAAAGTAATAAAACAACCAACAAAAACACCCTTCACACCACTAAAAAACAACTCCCTACCACAATATAACTTCATTTAGAAACTGATATTTAGATTTTTTTTAAAGAATCTTCATTGCTGGTAGTACAAACAGTTGCTAAATCTTAGTGTAATTTTCTCTGGGATGATCTAATGCAGAAGCATCAAATAAGATGGGGAATGAGTGTCATCATGCAACTATCAAAAAATGAGAAAAGGAATTTTCTCTTACTTGCATATGGGTCAGATCCAGGGAGTGTATGAAGCTGAGATTAAATTATCCTCTCAACACACTATTAAAAATTTCCTGAATGGCTTCCAGCTGACACTGAAAATTTCCACAACTATCCTAAATATGATAAACTGAAACTATTGAAAGAACTGACTTTCAATTTTTTTTTCTTTTACTTGCAATTATGCCTGAAGTAAGAGCTAGATGGTAAGCATGCCTAAAGAATGATTAGATGTTAAGAATGCTTAAAATAATGAATTTTTAGAGTTTCTCTGTAGTATTGAATACTTGACCTGAAAGCACAAATTCTTTTGGAAGCAGCAGACAAATCACTCCCCACTTCTATATACTCTGAATAAAAGCTTGCAAGATAAAAAAGATGAAAGCACTCTAAGAAAATTAAGAATTTAACCTGGAATGGAGGTGGAAGGGCTGTACAGTTCATGGGAACACAGCAGAAAAGATGATGAAGGTCCAGCATCAGAAGACAAGAACAACCATCAGGCAGTGCTGATATACGTGACTTTAGGAATGATGTCACTTACCCTTGACTTAAATTTTATGATCTGCATTTAAATCAGCCTTTAAAATTTTAGCCGGATAAATTCTATGCATGGAGTTACCTTACCCAGAAAGATGAAGGGCAGGAATTACCCACTACAGGTCCTATCACTTTATTTACTGCTCCCAAAAGCCAGGTGCCAGCCAGTGGTGGGGCCTTTCCACAAGGGCACAGATAGAAGGAGTTCTGCCAGCTTCTCTGAAATTCAGGGTACCTACAGTCAGTGTGATACTGTCAGATTCAAGATTGAACCCATCCTTCTGCACAGCTCAGCAAACACAGAGGGACTCATGTTCATCAGGTCCTTCACGGTTCCCGGGAAAGCACATTCCTGATCACTGCACCACATTCCTCCTTCCAGCAAACTTGTCAAAACTATATACACTGGCTTTTATTGCTTTGCATGTCTTCAAACCTCTTTTAACCCAGGCTCTGCTCCACCCAGTCAGCCCTTTTCTTCCTGTTCTGACAAAAGCAGAGTAATTCTCAAGGGCCTTAACATGCTCTGAACACATGGAAGAAGAGTTACTCTGCTCACAGCAGAAGGTGGCTGTTTCCTTGAATAGCTAAGAATCAGCTTCCTGTCCACCCTCAGTGACCCCAGGCAGATGGCATCAAGACAGTTGTGTCCCAGTGACTGTCACAATGGAAGGTCCATCAGCACCTCAAACCTCCTAGAACAGACAAGAATTGTAGTCCCTTGACTCATGCAAAACCCAGTATCACAGACTCCTTGTGCACTTGGCTAAGCCTCTCCCACCAAGCTAACAACATGTTATTTTTTCTCCTCCTAGTTCTGCAATTTGGAATTCTTCCTAGAGTGGCAATTAAGGGGAGAAAAAAAAAAGAAAGAAAAAAACCCCCACAAACAAACAAAAACCAAAAAAACCCAGAAATGAAACAAGAAAAGATTAGAGATGCAGCAAGGGGCATTTAACTTCTCTCATGCCCTGCAAAGGGGACAAAGAGCACTCAGGAACATCTCCCTTGGGATCCTGCTAACTTACTTTTACCACTTAGTCGTGAGCTGCAGCTCAGACAAAAAATGCTGACAAAGTAATGAACTTGCCTTTCTCTTAATGATCTTAAAATCATTATTTTCAGTACACTTGTTCTCCACGCTGGATCCACCAGGGCTGTCAGTCATTAAGGAAAAGGGAGGTACAGATGAATGACATTCTACACGAAACTGTTAGAAAAATGTTAAATACTCAGAAAAATATCCAAAAAGCTGTCACCAAACTGATCATCCTAAAATAATGCCAACTACAAGCAGAATAAAACCACCTGGAATGAGATGAGCAAACTGGATTGTGGAAGGTACCTGTGGAGCATGGGAAGCACCACTGAGATTCTTTTCCACATTTCTTTTCACTCCAAGCTCATGTACATGAGATTCTCCTTTGCTTTTTGCCAGTCTCCAGGGGAAGGGAAAAGACAGAATCATTTCATCTCCAAGTGAGGAGACCCTTCTGCTGCCAAAGCCTGAAGCAGGTGAGATCTTAAAGCCATGATGGACACTTCCATCGCTTGCCTTACAGCAGCACGGCAGAGACTTCACATGGTCTCTAACCCCATGTACACCTCTGTAACAAAGTTCTGCTTCCTGCACAGGAACAGAGATCCTTCTCCATAGGAGTTCAGCAAAGAACAGGCATGAAATGCTGCCCCCTTCATCTTCCACATTCCCTCACCTAGGTATTTCTGGAAGGAATAGATTAGAAGGATAAGATGAACCAGCACCTGGATATTACAGTGAA
This sequence comes from Ploceus nigricollis, assembly GCA_013399945.1. Lineage (NCBI taxonomy): Eukaryota > Metazoa > Chordata > Aves > Passeriformes > Ploceidae > Ploceus > Ploceus nigricollis. The sequence goes on along the minus strand of VXBC01004081.1, from coordinate 194,851 downwards.
TTCTTGCAATTTTTTGTCTGTGTGAGCATCTATGTTCAAACAGGCTTTTCTTCCCCACTCAGTCCTTCTTTCTTCATCTGACAAGGAACAAGCCTACCATTCCTATAAGATTCCCTTTTCAATTTATTTTTAAAAGATTTTTGAGGAATGGTTCTATCCTGAAAAAACCTCTTTACAATTTTTTTTCCTTTTTCTCTCTGCTTTTCTACCTCTGTTTTTTTCTTTCATTATACTTTTTCACAGAATAGCCTCAGGAAGACACTTTTATGTTTGAGCACTGCTTGCATTTCTCATATACGTGTACTTGTAGACTCTGTGCCTTACTTTGATTTCCTCTCAAGATTCTGACACTAAAATGTCCATCATCAACTCCTTGAATTACTTACCCCAGCATACTTTCTGATCCAGCTGAGCTGTTCTGCTCGGGTGTTTACTTTCCAGGAATGTCACTAACAAAAGGGTCAGAAGGCTGTATTTCCCAAACCTTTACTGACAAGCCCAGGATCTGTGTTTCTGGGCTGGGTGTAAATATTTATTTTTAATTATTTCCAAAATCTTTCAAGTTTTGTAAGAATTTAAAAGATAAATAACTGGGTAAGTGTGTTCTAGTGTTAAAGATAAGATATTCTGAACAAACTAAATCTCTTTTGACAGGTTTCATATGTCAGTTATAAGCAAACACAAACATTCCTAACACCACCTGTACACCTGAAAATACTAGTTTTGTTAACTGGCAATTTTTACAATGTCATTCACACCAAATCTAAAACAGACCCTACCACATATACAATACATATAAAAGACAATACTGATGCAGTTGAGAAAAATTAATGCAAAAAAAGCATCTTGCTTTTTTCCCCTACTATTTAAAGCAGAATATCCCATGAGATCAAGAAGTGCTCACCATTCCTTGGCATGTTCAACACTAACATCTCCTGGATGTCTTTGCTTGTGATAGTTCTGGTACATTTATTAAGAAGGTCAGCTCTAAATTTAGTGATTCCTTAGGCTAGCAAAGCTATGAGGAAGGCAACTGGAAAAAATGAAATCTTCTGTCCCCCTTCTTTTGCAATTCAGTAAGTTCACAGTCGTTGCCAAGTCTTTTCCTTTATTAACGTAAAGCATCACATTAATAAACATTCTGTGAGTGCATCACCTAGAGCCAGCTCTCCACGGCCACATCTCTCCAAACAAGGAGCACATGTTATAAGGGATCCGGTGTAGGAGATGCTGTGCTGGCAGCACACTGGCCAGGAAGAGGTTAGCAAGAGGGCAGTTGATGAGAGTCAATTAAGTCTAGAGGCAAAAATACTGGGAAACTCCAGCTGCCCATAAAAAAATTAGTCAGATAGCCTAATGGGACTTGAGTTTAAAGAAACCTTTTCTTGACCCCTAAGCAATTCTGTCCCAGAACAATAAATAGAGTAAACGTAAGCAAATTAGCTATTTTGGATTCAGCATAAATAACTCAGAAATAAGCTACTAAAGCTCACAACATAGATAATTACCCTTGAGAAAAGAAGTAATTAAAAAGTGGCAGTATCACTATAGTTTTAGAAAAGAGGCCTGAAAGAAAGCAATTCAAAGTCTTTCTGGTCAATCAGTAAAAAAAAGAAAAAAGAAAAAATGTTTAAATTGAGCTTGGAAATGAATTCCCTGGAGTGCAGAAGAACACTCCCACTCCTGCAAGAAGCTGTGTCCAACCCTCCAGTTCACAGGTCAGATTCTTATTTGAGCAAGTATAAACCTGGCAAAACTGATGCCAGTAGGAAGAACCTGAGGCAGAAAATAAAGCCAAACACAAACAGAAAAATCCAGAAGAACTCTGTGAGATTCTGTAGGAACAATCTTACAAACCAACAGCGAGAAGCCTTGGGCGGTCACCCATCCTGACAAAAAGCCTCCCAGGAGAACAAGGGAACAAGGGAGAGAAAGTAAATGACCTGCACAAAGAAGATAACTGGGTATAAGGTAAGGTGCTGCCACAGACCAGGACAGCTGGTCCTTCCATAAAGACTTAAATTAAACATTACTGACCTATGGGGACGAGTTAGCAGCTGCCCTAAAGTCTGACGTAGCTCCAGAGTGACGTACAGCTTTTGTCACAGCTGCTGTCCCCTTCCAGCAGCTGCTGCTGCTCCAGAAGCTCCCAACAACGGCTGCAGCCAAACTGAACAGAAGAATTAACTGAACTATTTATTAGTGGGAGCAACATGCTAATCACTTGGTGACTGTGCTACGCTAAGAAGCAGAAAACGAACCATTTATGCACTAGACTATATGTCATTAAAAGAACAGAACAACTCAAAAGGATATTCAAAAAGAAGTGGAAAAAGTACACAAAATTGCTGTGAGAATTAGTCATAGGTGGAGAACAGAATCATCACTTCTGAATTGATACAAAACTAAAAAAAGCAAGAGGTCAGATAATCATTACATTACATTTTGAACAAGACAAAAGGCTCTTACAACCAGAGTGACCACAGATAATGTGTGAATCCAGCATAGTATCTGCACTTAAGATCTGGATGGGAGGGAAAGGTACATGACATGTTTTATTTAGGGCAGCTGACAGCATCAAAAAGTACACAGGAACCTTAAAAAGGAGTATGAATGAGCAATAAGACAGGAGATTAAAGGTCAAAAAAGTAAAGAACCACAAAGCAAACATCTATCCTTAAACTAAACATAAGTCAGGAGCTGAGCCTGCTGCAGAAAAATCAGCAGAAATTATTGCACAATTATGCCAAAGACAATGTCAGACTGGGTTTTTTTAAAAAACAAGATGAAGAATCAATCAGAAAAATAATACAGAATTTCTGACAGTACTTGAAGAAGTCTCTACCATGGCCTGCTCCCAGAGACTATCCTTCATTCACATATAGCAGTAAAATGGAAGTACAGTAAAATAACCCTTAAAAATGGGAACTTGTAAATGCCTAAAAAGACAAACTAAGATTGAGCAGAAAGGTGTAAGAGTAGTTAAAAAACATAAATAAGAAGGTCATGATAAGTGCTCAGACTTCAAAAACAAAGGGAGAAGCCATAAACTACAAGAGCAACATGTTTATAACAGAGTGAAAGAATTCAACCAATCAAGGTATAAACAGCAAAATTGACCTGCAGAAATGACTGTGAGGCACTGAGCCCAAGAGATGGAAACACTGCTTTTTAAACCAGACATTTACATGAGTAAGAACATCCACAGCCAGGTCAGGTAAGGTATTCCTGGATGCTCCTGGCACCGCTTCCGAAGCGCCCAGGCTGTCACCACTGCCAGGGACAGCAGATAGGACCAGACAAGCGAGGTATCAGAACCTGGATGACAATTTTTATGTTGCTATTCTTCTAGGATCAAACAAGCACCATCAAAACACACCTTGTTATGAAAAAGGTAAAACTCTTTAACACAGGATTTCATAAAATACAGGATTACTATCATAAATAGAAAAAAGGTTTATTGAAAGGCTGCAGGAAAATAAGGAGAGGTTCTAGGAAGGTGCATTTATGTGATGACCCTTCAGCACTGGGCACAGGCAGAGAAGTCCTGTCAGAATAGATGACCAGTGAAAGATTATTCTGTTCCTTAGGAGTGACCAACCCATTGCAGCACACAGACACTGGCAGTGCAGCAAGGATTTATAGCTGCTTACCAATGTTTGTAACTTAAAGCACATTCAAAAAGGGGTTCAAACATATTTCAGCTTCGAAAGAGTTTAAAACCTTTTATAGCTGTTAAAACTGTGCTACCAGATTATCTGTACCCATAAATGGGGTAGCTTTAATGAGCAATTATGTCACACGTTTCTAGAGCCAGTGAGCACCTCCTTTCCTGCTGGAATTCCCCAAAGTCATGGCAATTTGTTTTCCTCCAGCTCAGGTTATTTTTTTTTTCCCAGTCTTCACATGACTAAGCAGAACCATTTCCTACACAGCATATAACAAGGGGAAGGGGCAAACAACCAAAACCAAACAAAACCAAATTTTATAAAATCCCCTTTTTTTACTATTCTGCCTACTAGAATAAACGCCTCTCCACCGGTTTCTGCAAGGTCTGAATCCCTCCTCTTTATGCTTTTCACTTAAAAAATAGTTTTCAGTATGTATTAAGATAACAAGCATAACCTTTTAATTTGATGAGTTTTATCTGCTTTCATGGGGAAAATGCTCATTTCAACTAATACACAAAACAATTTGTGCCTCAGATATACAGAGTATGTCTCAATTGAATTGTTAAGATCACAGGACTGAAGGTCCAATTAAGTTCTGCTCCTGCTATTTTAAGCAACTTTATAACAGAATCCAATCATCAAATAATAACCAACTCCTGAGAACTTCTCAAAACCACTACTCTGATTACAAGGCTGCTCCAGAACCCCACTCCTATTTTGATTAGGAACCAATTTAAGATTAAGAACTGATTAAAACTGATTTACAGATTTATTATTTTAAGTTTACACTGCCTTACTCTTTTTCCCACACTGGTGTTAGTGTTTAAAGAGATTTCTTCCCTTTTCAATACTAAGGGATAAGCACAAGGAGAGATAGAACACTATCCCCTTAAGCCTGTTAGCTGAAAAAAGCCAGTTTTGTCTCCCTTTATGACGCAGGAGAGAGAACTGACTTCCCAGACCATCCTAACAGCCCTCCCTCACATCTGTCCCAAATGAAGTTTTTTTTAAATAAAAAAAAAAAATCCTCCACCACCATTTTCCACATCTGCTTATTTCCTAGATTTATAGCACTAAAGTTTAAAAATCACCATGGGATCAAGGGATATATTCAAGTCTTTTGCATCTTTCCATTTCTAACCCATAAGCCATATTTTGCTATTTCATATCTTAATATATAATAATGTATCTTTATATATTCTGTATGTTATTATATACTTGCTACTGCATGACCATTCACTTTGCACTATTCCATTTAGGTCTCCATACTGCAAATCCTCCAGCTCATTCAGTCCTGCCACAGACTGCAGTCCCCCAGCTCTGCACAGCAAATTCCATTAACATAGTCCTTTCACATGTACATCAAGACTCAAACACCACTTAAAACTGTCTGAAGACTGGACCTTGAAAAGTTACCAGCAGCTTCCCTGTAGCCCACATTTCCTCATTAGGACCAACTCATCCGTACACCATTACACTACACTTGGCTTTAAGAAATCTCCATCATGCTGCTGTGCCCTGTGGTGTCCTGACCCACATCCACATGGGATGGACCGTACTTGTAGTACTCATCCAGCCTGGACACTGCTTGCTCCATCAGCTCTCCAGCAACCATGTCCTGTTGAGGATAATCCTCATAACCCACCTGTCTCCAACCATGGGAAACACTGCAGAAATGGTTTTTCAATCAGACATGTGGGTAGGCATGGAAAACATCCTTGCTGCAGATGGAGGAGGGGATCAGAAGCGTGCAAGAACTACAATCCTTTCCACTCCTGTGTCAACAGCTGCCCCACATTCCTACCTGACACTCCCAAGGATGCTCTTGCTCCCCCATCATCTTCCCCAGCTGCTATGGCTGGGCAAGACCTCATCCTCACCAAACTGCCGTAACAAACACAACGGCTTCTGGCACAGACTTTACCATGTACCAGCTGCACTGCCCCAAATGCACCTAGGCAAGGCACCAACAGTGGGAAGGGGAAAACTGGTTGTGTGATGCTGGGAATGAGTCCCACATCCATGGCTTAGCCAGCCCTGGCCTTTGAGCAAGGAGGGAAGCAGGAGCCAGAGCAGAGGGCAGCAGCAGCCTGCTCCCACCCACATACTCATGGTCTGTCCAGCCAGTATCTGTCCTGCACTTCCAGCAGCTGGGTGGGAACAGAGACCTCCCCATCCTGGCACAGAAGGGAGGTACATGGTCTGTTTACCCAGAATTTTTGGGCATGTCTGCTGAAATTCCAAAGCCCTGGAATATTTGTTGTAGAAGCTCTGATGTCACTTTCACACAGGAACACACATCCTGGCAGGGAGAAATGAGACTGAAGCAGGAGAAGTTTGTAAGGGCCTGCTTCCCAAATTCTGGTAGTCCCAGGTTTGCGTGCTACATTACAGCTGTTCTGACTGCTGACATCTCATCTCTTATGTACTTATATACCCATTACCATAGTAACCAAATTCCTCAGAACATATAATGCAATTTTTGTATCTGGTGTATTAGAACAAAATTATTAAGGTTACAAAGGCAAGCATTCCAAAATTAGAAAGTGTCAGAATTCAGACTGCCATCTCCCTTGCCAACCCATCTTCTTTTGCTGCCTCTCTCCCCATCTCCCAGGCTCCCAAGTCACCTTTCCTGCAAACCTCCAGCTCCAGTTCTCCATCAGCTCCAGCTCCTCTCTCTCCGACCCCTCTGCAGTCCCAATTTCACTGTACTCTGTCCTGACATAATTCTTATCTCTCCCCTCTCATCTGACTTTTATACCTCCTGCATTCACACCAGGCATTTTCCTCCTCCACACTGCCGGAGTGCTCTCCAGGAATGATTCACTGAACACAGGACAGATTCCTGACAGTCTAGGAACTGGAAACAAGAGGAGCCTCTCTTGCAGGAAAAAGTCCTTCTGATCTCTCACAGTCCAGGGCTGGAGCATCTTCTGCTGCTCTCCAGGGATAACTGCCTGCTCCAGCACTAGGAGCTGCAAAATGCCTCAGCAACACTCAGTGCTGGTTCACCCTCTTACTGCCACTGCACTGCAAAGATGGGTCCCACTAGGGAATATGCCCCCATTTAAGGAAGTGCTTGGCAAATACGGAGTCTCCATCTTGATGGAACTTAACATAAACAAATTAACCTTTATACTTTACCTGCCTATAGCATTATTTTATACACATAAATATATTGCTAGGAGGAAGACACATGCATGGAATGCTTAAGTGCTGTGTTTTCCCTGAACACCAGCACCTGCAAGCACTGTGGAGTCAGGAGTTGAATCCACTGCAGTGGAACATATCCAGAACATTCAGCACATCTCTCCTCACAAGTTTCCTAAAAAGCCCATCAAACCATGACTTAAGACATCCTTGTGCATAACTACCTTTCCACTAGAGAAAAAGGTTGAGTTGATGCATCATTCTGCACACACAGAAGGTAAATGACTACACCTTTTCTCCAAGAACTTGCTTTAAAAATTTATCTGTATCTTTTCTGGTTTGGCCGTATTACTCATTGTCCTGAACACAAGGGATGAAAGAGGTAGGTCAGTATCTGCACCTGAAGCAAATATTTGGAACAACAATTCATAAACACGGCCCACAAAGCAGGTTTAATGCCCAAGATTCATTCTACCTGGGTTAACTCTTACTATAAGTATTTTTTAAAAATTTTCTCCGGTACACCAACTCTTCATCTCTCGAGTTAGAAATGCAGCACTTTTTTCTGGTCTAAAGAGAGGAGGAAAGAGCTTAAGCTACTTGTATGTATCTACTAAGTGCTACAGCATTTTAAGGCTGGAATGGCAATTTCAGCTCATGTAGAAACACATCTATCCTAAATTTGACAGAAATCTGTAATCAGAAATTGGTCTATTTCAACAGCACAAATCCAAACACCTCTATGTTTCACAGGTTCTTTGTGTGCTTACACATAAAGCCACTTAATCCAGCTGTTCTCAGCAATCATTCACAAAGGCAAATGAATGAAAAATAAATAATTAGCAACCATTTCCACTCCTACCCTTTAACTGAGGGGAACAATAATTTGACTGCTTCAGTCAATGGACAAAACTATTTTCTGTGCATTTAAACAGAAGTTTAATTGAGATATGGTGGAACCAGCACTCACACTTGGACTTTCTAAAAACAAGGTTGCCCTGCCTGTTTCAAGGACTTTGGCCTCAGCTTTTTCAGGAAGTGAGGCAGGAAGCTTCCAAGAGGTGACTTTTCCAAGACTGAACTGATCTTCAGGAGACATAAAGGAATAGCGTTGCAAACAAAAAGCCAACCAAATTGATCTTATTTTTCTCCTTAAGTATTCCTGTTGGCAGGGAGTGGGCTAGAAGGCTGTGGCCTGGCCTGGGCCATGCTGGACAGCCATGCTGGCTGATCTGAGGACAATCAGTGATTTGGTCGAAGCTAAACCACGCTGCTCAAAGCCATGCAATTGTGCCATCTAATGAAGGATGGGAGCTGGAGATGATTAAAGCTACCACCCAGAGCAATAACCACACAGCACAGATGGAGCAGGACTGAGCTCTATGGTTTGAAGGGCCTCCTTAAAATGGTCTGCAAATATGTGACAGGAGGGGCCTGGCTCTAGCAAGACATGAAGAAGCAAAGCATCAGGGAACAAGGACAGTCATAAGAACAGTTCCAAGAGAGTAGTGGCACAAGGGATCTTGCCAGAGAGGTGTTAGAAATTTTCAAACATCAGTCACCTTCTGGTTTGTTTCGGCATTTGGTTTGTGTTTGCTTGGTTTTTTTTTTTCCCCTCAGAAAAAAGGCTTGATATTCTTTCTCCATTTTCATTTTGGCAAATGGACGACTCACATCACACTCCTCTTATATGACACCTCCTAGAGAACCTCCCATTCCCCTGGAAAATTTATCAAACGTTCTAGACAAAGCAGAAGTTGGCTGCATTAGAGTTTCAATACTAGAGTGGTAAATCTTTGCAGAACAGCTAAGTTGGCGAATAACAGAATCACGACTACTAACATCTCCTGCCTCAAGACTCTCAGCCTGCCTCCAATCAGAGAACATGGGGGCCGAAGGTTGCCTCTGCTCCAGCGGCTGTTTAGAGGTAGATGTTATCAAATTCCTTCCACATCTGTTTAGATTTCAGGAGACAAGCACCCACATCACACACAAAAAAACCACCTTCACATCCTTTTGTCAGCTAGCTCTCTGAAGGGGTGCAGAGAAAGGAGGAGCTCCTCACCCCAAGAGGCTGCCTGTGAAGGGCACAGGTAGGGTGTAACAGCAGAATAATACAGGAAATTTTTGCACTACTGCAGTCTGTACTGCACCTTCTCTAGGGATAAATAAAATTCTGATCTCCACAATCTCCATGGCTGTCAATCTGACACCTTTTGTGAATACTAAATTCACACATACAAAGAACTTTCTCCTTTGTAGGTTTTGAAACATCTCAGTTTCCTACTGGTAACAGAACAAGCAGCATAATTTCGTACCTGGCAATTTGAAGGCCTCTTTCAGCAGTTTGGAATAATGGATTATGCCTTTTGTTTGTCAGTAGGAACAGACAAATAAGAGGAAAAAAAACAACTGCAAAGTTTCAAGCAACAATTCCTGTATTAGAAGAAGAGCTATTTTCTGACTGCTCCTGTTGGCTAATAAACAAAGGGAACATCAGGTGTCCATTTTATAAATCCTAAGGATCTTGCATTTTTGAACTGGGAAAGTAGGACAACCTCCTGATACCCTGGGCAGATACATCCCTAACAACCAACCAGCAAAAAGCAAGAACTGCTCCCTCATCATGCATGCAGCTCACCCGAGCAGCCCAGCTGGACAGGGAGCTACTGAGAGCTCAACAGGCCACGCCAGAAAACACTATTTACTTTTTGGACACAAACTATAAAGAACAACCAAGAAATAATTAAGGTTCTTGAACATAACAGGGCAAAAAATATCAGCTCCAGTGTTGCTCACTGCCCAGAAGTTCTTACTACATCTGGACAGCTTCTCAGAGACCACCAGCCCATTCTCTATCAATACTCAGTTCAGAGCCTCCAAAAGCCTCAAAATGCCTCTCCGCAGATTATTTCGCAAAGTCATTCTGAATGAGGGACTATCTAAAGCTCTAGCCTGAAAAAGAATAAACCTATCCATGTTTACAGGAACTGTATTGCTCAGTATAGCTAACAAGCTGCATGAGAGCCAACTGCTGCCAGGCCACAAAAGAGCTCCCAGAAAGAAGGAAAAATTCCAATACATTCTTATATTAATATAATTCCAAAGGCTTGAATAAAAATCGTCCTGGTTATATCAGCCCAGCAGTTGGTTTTGGCTGCTCCCCTGACCCTGGCCAGGGCCCAAAAGTAATCTTGGTGGAAGGCTGCTGCTAGTACTACCTTGATATCTATACAAACACCTCAAGTGTACGGGACAGTTCCCTGGTAGAAATTCACATAAGCATGCCATGAAGACACTGTGCAGTGCTCCTTTAAATATCTACAAAATAATCAAAAAAAGAGAACAATTATATTAAAAGACAGAAGATCTCTGAAACAAGGAATATTAAGATATTCATAAAGTGCCCCTATATTTGCATCTGGCACAAAACATACATCCCATCCTCCAGCAAGGCAGGAAGGAGTTATTTTTCAGAACTTGATAGTAAGAACTGAAAAGAAATAACTCTGTTTCTCTCACTCTCTTTTTCTATTAAGCTAATTCCTGTTGTATAAAGTCAGCTTGAAAGCTCCTTTCAAAGAAAAAGGGGGAGGGACGATAGGAAGAATCAGATCTGCTTGTTTTTTGCATTTGACATTCAGGTCTCGTCACCCTGTTTTGTTTTCCTGGAGGACGCGGCGGCGCAGTCCTCGCAGAATGATGACATCACACCTACATAAAAAGCAAAACCCAAACAGGAGGGAAGCAGCTCTCCCTCAAACGAGCTCAGAACACCAGCTCTGCTTCTGGCTGGTGCCTTCTGGATAATTCGAAACTCAGTGGGTCTGAGGGTAACCAAATATTCCCTTCAGAACCCTGGCCCATGTGAGCAGCTCATGAAAATGGGGAAGGGGACAGTCCTGCTCCTTTCCAGACCAGGCAAAATCAAGTCAAAAAGTGTTTAGCTACTGCTCCCCTCTAGAGATACCTTGAACACTACATTGTTTTCTCCCTGTTTATACCTGTTTTATTGTTGGTTAGGAGTTACACAGGCAAGTGGTTGGCTTTTACCATGATGAAATAAAGCAAAGTACAGCATGTTTAAGTCGCTCAGTAAAATGGAAGCTGCTGTTTCTGAAATGCTTTATAAAGTTATTTTTTTCTGTATGAGGCAGGCATTCTGAGCAGCATCCTTCCTGCAGAGCAAGGAGCCATGCTGCACCAGGAACACAGGAACTGCTAGGTGTGCATGCATGCAGAGTGCAGCACCTGCACAGGATAAAAACACACCTCTTGTGGTGAAAACGTGTTCATACCTTGTCTGTATTTATTAAAACTCAGGAAAAGCCCTTACCAGAACATCTGCACTCACTGCTCCATGTCACAAGGAAATTTACCCTTCATGTAATACCTGAACCCAACACATTGATTGATTGGCAAGCTCAGAAATAATAGGTTTTAAGTGAGAAATACCTGCCAAATCTTGGAAGAAAATCTCCATTTAAAACACCAAACTAGATAGCACATGACCACTCTCCTTGCTTCTAACAATTTATGACTTAATTTTCACAACAACAACAAAAAGTAGGAAAGAAATAAAGAGAATTACAGAAGTGGAAGTTACTAAATATTCAGTGGTCACATGGTTCCACTTATACCTACTGAAGAGCACAATGGTGACAAAGCATTTGATAGCTTTTGCTGTGATTTTTTGGTAATTGAACATGAAACTAAGAAGACTGCCATTTCTACCTTATGTACAAGCTCAGTTCAGACACTACACTAGTAATTCCTCAAAGCAGCAAAACAAATCCAGACTTGCTATTAATTTAGGGACAATGCTCCAACAGGAACATCAGCTAACCAGAGGTTAGTATCAGATTTTGTCCCAAAAATATTTTTTAAATATGCCCTCACAGAGGATCTCACATTCCTCCCCAGGATTCAAATGTCATGTTATTACTATACATTAAATACTAAGAAAAGGTTCTTCATTTAGAGGGTGTCTGGGCACTGGAACAAGCTCTCCAGGGAAGCAATCACAGGCAGAGAGTTCAAGAAGTGTTTAAACAAAGATCTCAGGCACATGGTGAGATTCTTGGGGCACAGGAGTTGGACTTTGATGATCCTTCTGGGTCCCTTTCAACTCAGAACATTCTGTGATCATCTACCCTGAGAAATCCACTCACAACAACGGCTGATTTCAGATCAAATGCAATTACAGATTTCTGTAAAGCAGCTGATGTTTTCTATAGAATTTGACTTCCAACAGTAAAACAATAAGTGCATTCCAGTGCCTATGTGAAGATCTCAATCTCCTGCCCCAGCGATTAAAAGGAAGGAAAATGAGACAAGCAATTGCCTTTAAGGAAGCATCAAAAACAGGTGGTAACTCCAATCCAAGATGGAGTTCTGCTTCTAAGTTTGAAGTCTGAGCTCTGTTGTCTTGGATGGGCCCAATGGAGCGTGCTGAGTCCTGTTGGGTTGACTCTGGAGACCAGTCAGGACAGTCGGACAATGACCACCTCTGTAATTTTCTGTTTACATATTTACAGAATGTATTTAAGTGGTGAGACCGTATGTGTCATGTCCTTAGAAATGCTAATCACAGGCATGAAATCACATACAGAAAACCCCTAAATCAGCAGGTGCTCGCTGCCTCCAAACCAGAAAATAAGCAGACAAGTAGAATCACAACTCACACCATCCTCTCCTTCCACTCATGCTGCTCCATATCATCCTTGCTTCCCCAACACCTATGTAAATAGGTAGGTAGATTTTGCAACAAGCATAATAAACAAGTATGAACTACTTCAAACCAGCACAGGTAACATTAGTTTCAAAGCTGAAAGCAGCTTTTGGAGAAAGCTTGCTAAATTTCACACTCCACGTCTCTGGCAACATAGAACAAAAATCCCCCCGAAAAACAAGGTCCCAAAATACCGAGCACTTTCACACAGATACTCAAGACTTCAAGGTTTTAATGCTTTTTGGGGGTTATTCTAGTTTAAAAGGATGACTGAAGCAACAAAATTCTTAATTTTATTATTTCCAGGTAAGCCCCAGCTATTTTACTGCATAGATATGCCTTAAATGAATCCCCACACTGCAGACAGGTACAGTAGAATCTAGAACAGATAAAAGTTACTGGTGATGAGCTGAGCAATGGCTCACTCTGCAATGCTTGTGGATTCCCAACAGGCACAGGGGCTGGAAGCTCCTCTTCCTTCCCAGGGCACCAGGTGAGAATCCTTTCAGCTTTTTACAGCAGTGTGCATTTGCATTACACAATAACTAGACCCTGAAGAAAAGGTGAGATTCAGCTGTGGCAGAGACTGCACAAACAGGTGAAAAGATACACTCTGCCTCCACAGATCTCCATAAAAATGTCCAGACAATACCCAAGTCTTTCAATTTCATATGCACAGGAATATTTTTTACTTAGATGGGCAGTCCTCGGTTATCCCTGTGCGTGACTGACTTCAAAAATGAAAAAACTTCCTTTGTTGTTCATCAAGTTCAGGGACTGATTTACAATGCATTAAAAGCCCTTTTCAGATTTATGTAAAGATAAAAATCAGCAAAAAGTCACATCATAGTAACAAAGAATATTAAAAATTTCAAGATTTAGCCAGCTTATTCATGACCAGCATTAAATTGCCATCATGGCAAGAAAAATCTACATAGAGCTCCTATGATGAAACAAGAAACCCCATCCCCTGCATTTTCAGCAGGTCAGGCAGACTTTCAGAGGGAGATCTGAGACAGTGGTGCTGCTGAACTTTGAGGTCTGTGTTGCTCCACCACACTCCACAGGCAAAGCAGCACCTCCCTACACTTCTGCTTCCACCTTACAACCTGGGAGGTGCTGATGCAAACTGGGGACCAAGGAGACAAATTCTTCTACCCCATCACCACCAGCCATGCTGAGCAAATTACTCATTTCTCCACCTGCACTTCTGTATCCCCACCTCATAAATGTGGGAAATAAATATGCCTTTATCATTCATTTGAAATACCTTGAGATCTGTGGATGAAATTCAGAGCACAGAATTACTATTATTATCATCCTGCTAATTCAGAGAAAAGTATAAAACCATCACATATGAAAGATAATATTTCTTTGCTATAGCTTAAATTTCTATTTGTGTATTAACATTTCATTTCTCATATTAATATTAATTATAACTATTTCTGTTTAAACATAAAATATTTGTACTACTTACAGAAAAATACTGTGATTATACCAATTTATAGTCACTAGAGTAATTAATTTTCAGAACCAGAGATTCCCACAGCAATGGGAAGACTATTCAAACGAGGATCACACCCCCTGGTGCTGGACCAGCCACTGTGGAGAAACTCCAGAGCCCAATGTGATGGCCCACCTGCACAGTGGTCCACAATTACCAATTCCAATAACAGAGGAAAATATAAGAGACTTAAAATAATGCGCTAATTAGTATTTTCAAGATAAAAGGGCCATTCAAGAAAAAGCACTAAAATATTTGGGAAAATTTAGGGGCTTTTCAAAAATATTTTTTAAAACTGGGCATCAAAAATTCCATGTCAGATTTTTATTCAATAAAATAGCAAATAATTCTTTATATGTTCTTTATGTTTTTGTGACTAATTATGAGCTAGTGAAGGTAAATCATGTACTTTATAAGTAAACTATTTTCACGTTAGTCTAGTATTCAAAGCACTCTGCATGTTATTGTCAAATCAGGAACAAATCTTTTGCCCAGTCTTGTTTTTGCAAATAAATTTACATCATCAGTATTGTAATGAAATCAAAGCAAAGGTAAGGATGAAGACTTCCTTCTTCCACAACATTTTATTTTGGATAAAAAACCATGTATTCAGACGTCTTCTTAAGTACAGATTATCTTAGTGTTTGGCTCCCTGTGCTCTGTCCTTCCAATCAGGAATAGAAATGTTGAATTCTCTGGTCAGTTCAGGACATATGTGTAGGTTGATCTGCTAAGAATGTGGTCAACTACTGAGCTAGCAGCTGACAGCAACATCTTCTGAGAACAGGAGAAGGAAATATCTCCAGTGATTGTCATGCAATCACCTAAATTCAGCCCGAGCATCCTCACTAAGCCCTCTTCTTCTACCTCCATGAGCACTCCAGCTTGTACAGATCTGGCCACTCAAGGTGGCTTCTAGAATGGAGATGCTCTAGGATTTCTTTGCCCATGTATTGTGTCAAATGAAGAGAAAAATAACCTTCCATCACTCACAAAGGACAGATGATCAGCACTCAGATGGGTTCGCCTGCATTCTTGCTGCAAAACGGGCAGGTCCCAGCAAGAATTAAAAGGAGGTTCTACCACACACCTCCAGCCAGAGACTAACCTAGTTTTAAACACTTCAAAGCATGTGTTAGAGGGGGGTTTGTGTGGAAAGGGAAGAAGGAAAATTAAGCCAAAAACACAGGTAAGAGTTCAGGGTTTGCCTATATGGCAATTAACCCATAATAAAAATGGAGCTTGGCATTCTTTGCAAGATACTGCCTCTGAAATGTATCATTATTTCCTTCCCAACTCTGACATGCACTTCTAGGAGACAGCAGGAATTTTTGTCAAGGCCAAGGTTACCCTCTTTTTTAAAGGAAGTTGCAAGCCTTCATAAAAACCCCAATCTAAGAGCCTGGCTGCATACCCGGACGTACCAAGCAAGTATAAAGGGGGGTTTGTACCAGCTCAGCTGATGCCAGTGAAAATCAGATCACTGTGCACCTTAGTCTTTATGGGTGGAAAAATCACATTACTGCAGTCTGTCCAGCACATAATTCTCAAGACAAGACTTCGATATGCAAAGACTAATTTAAAAAGCCCAAGGAGACACAGGAGAGTGATGGATTAAAGGCAAAAGATCATGTGCTATGCACAGATCCTGTGTTCTGTTTGACCCTCAAAGAGGGACATAGCTTACCTAGGGGTACAGGGCAAAATCATACCAAAATAGATTCCAAACCCAGGGTTTAACTAGTTTGCTATCTAGGCCAGGAAACAGTTCTGGAACACATTTAACACAGTTTAATCGCATCAAATCACAGCTGGCCCAGAACTGATTTTAACAACTGTCAACTGCTCCTTGAAACAGGCAAAGCCAAAAAGATCACAGCACACAGTTTACAAAGAGCACAGAGACAACCCAAACATCCAGAGCAGCAGCAGCAGCAAAGCAAGGCACATTCAAATCCCATGATCTTTATTCAGATTGGGTTACAAGGAAGTGGGAACTGGGAGGAGTTAATGTTAGTGACAACTGCAAGCCAGAACTAAAGGAGAAACATGTTGCACTGCCACCGGGACACAGCTTGAGAAATCCTAATAACTGATGGAGAAAGTTACTGCACTACTTACTGGATACCCGTGGCCTATTTGAGAAACAGCACTAGCAAAAATAACCTCTCCTCTCAGCTGGGAAGGGAGGGACAGCCACCAATTAAAAGGAGACTGAGGTGGGAAACGAGAATTGCATATTAAGAATGGTGAAGGAGGCAAAAATAACAAACATGTGCAATAGCACATGAGATTCTTTCCAAGAAATCTCAGTACAACATTTCTCTGGGCATGGGCTCATGGGTCTGTTACTGTCCTTGAGCAGTGGAATGTCAGGGGAGAGGAAGGATTGCTGGGTGCTTGAAAACAGATTGAACACATGGATGGGGAGCAAGCCAAAAGTGTTACAAGAAATGGGCCCTACACTTTCAACACACTTGCACTTGCATATTACTCTTTCCCATGCTCCTGGACCCCAAAGCTTTCTAGACATTAGAAATCAGCCAGACCAGAGTGAACTGAAGCTGAACCAGGAAAACAAAGGGAAGGACTGATCTTAAGGACCTAAGCTCTCAAAATCTGTGTCTAGCACTGCTCAACTAATGGCAGAAGGCTAAAGGGAAGTAAAAGAAGTTTTAAAGTTTAGGTGAACTAAGTGAAAGGCTGAAAGCAACTTTATTCAGATTTTTAGAAATCAAGTGTAATACATATTGGCTTTCAGTCTAAAGTTATAGTAAAAATCTCTGAGATTAGCAGTATATGGATTGATAAAGCTGACATGCAACAAAAGCTTCCAACAAAACTCACAGACCCTGTTCCCCCACACTCTGATAGGAGGTTGCCCTGTAAAAGCATGCTGAACTCAATGAGCGCAGGAGAGAACTGTTTTTATAAAATTACATCTCACTCTAAAGAAAATATTTGTATGGCTGTAGCCAGGAGTGTAATAAGGGTCATTGGAAGATCACAGGCACAGAAAACTGAAGAGTCTGCCAGCTTTAGAGTTTTGTGACTTTTACTTTTTTTCCTCAAGATCTAACTTTTCCCCCAAACAAAGCATTTCAAGCCTTTTCCATCCTAAGGACAATACTCAATATGTAAATCTCATGCTGTCACCCCATCCTGACCCCTAAAGAAAAATCAAAACTCTTTCAGCCAAGCAATAGAGCAGGCAAAACTACGAGCTACTGTCCAGTTGTATTAAGAAGCCATCATCACTCTAACTCATGTTGGACTGTCCTCACCAACCCCTACGAGAAAGAAAACCTCACCTCCAAGCTATAGGTGTGTAACTAAGGCTGTAGATCTGTCCTCAGCAACCTCTGATTAAACTGGAGAAACTTCTCTGTTTAGACAAAACTTATTGCTGCTTTGGCAATTTCATGTTTTGTTTACAGTGGCTACCTTGCCTTTTCTTCTGGCAAAGAAACAAAGATTTAGCAGAATGTGAAAAAAAAAAAAATCAAGAGTAATAATGCACTGACTTCTCATCAAGTATTAGAAGTTCCTAATGGCTTCCCTTTTACAATTAAAAAAATACTGTAATTCCAGTGATCACCAAGTATTTGTTCTAAAATTGCTTTAAAAACCATGTTTGGAGCCCCCACTGTGCTGGCTAATGTCCATTGTGTTTCTAAGGGCCTTCAGAAAGTATTCCCTCCTCCATGTTCTGTACTGTAAATGAGCACTTAGGCAAAGAGGAAGGAATAGTGTGTAAAAGCCAACTCTGCTTTTAAACAGCTCTCTATCTTTTCCGACTATTTTCTGCACACTTCTTCCCCTCAGACACTTTGCATTTCACCTCTGATTTCATGTTTTTATATTTTAAATTTTTTCACAGGAAGGACTCTCCCTCTGGAACTTCACATGAGGGGATTAGTGATTTTCTGACCCTTTGTCCATTGAATTTTTTTCAGTCTCTTCTCCACAGAGAAATCAATGTATAATCAGCAATGCCTCAGCATGTTAAAGGACAACAAAAACAAAGAATCCTGAAAACTAACCACTACAAGTTTAGCAAAAAGTGCCACCAGCCACCTCTGTCTTTAAACCTCACTGCTGGCTGTGGTGGTGCAGCCCAATCCCCAGGGTTGTCTCTAACCTCACCTCACTGTGCACTGAGCCATTTCAGATCACCAAGCTGACACAAAACTGTATTTTTCCTCAGGTTAGCTTTCGGCCGGTGCAGGATCAAAGACCACAGCCAATGGAATGACACATGGAGAAGCAGGTGGAGGACAGGACTGCACACCTCAGTCAACTTCCAGCGTAAGGAGAACTTGCCAGAGAGCACCAGGCCACACACACCAGGCTTCATCCTGCACTGTGTCCATCCAGAATGAGCACTTCGTGGAGAAGAGTAGGACACACTCAATATTACAGAAGAAAAGACAGATGTGGGTCTTGGAGAGTATTAAATCATCCTGCTCTGTGCTGTTGCAGGCAAGCTTGTCCCAAGCATGGTTAACCAGGAGAGGACAGGACTGAAACCTTGCTGTCAGACCCAGGAAACTTTCCAGTTCAGATATGACTCCAGTCCAGGGTTGAAGCTCAGATCTTCCCTTTGTCCAGGTTCACAAAAGGAAATAAAAGTAAATCCTTGAGACTACACAGCATACTTGAACAGGAAAAAGGTAATGGCCACCCAGCATCACTGCCATTCAGAAGACAAGAGCGTGGCTCACCCCTGGTAACACCGAAGATTTTTATAATTTCTAGTATGCACTCCAACCTAACAGTGTGCTGTTTACATGATCTAAATATGAACAGGAACACAACAGAAAATGCTTCTAAGATAGGATCTTAGTGATTATGGGAGTGTTCTCCAAAACACACTGAGAATGGAATAAGACAAGTGGTATTTACCATAGCTTCCTCACCACTTCTGGATCACAAAGAGAGCCAGATCAACCCTAATTATCTTCTTACTTGACAAAATACCTATAATGTCAAAAAAACTTCTATGAGGCATATTTTGCAAATGACCTTACTCCCAACTAAGTTAGATCAGAATTATATCTTTGCAGAAGTGACAGACATGAGACAACAGCAGCAGTATATGCAGTCTGTCTTTGCTAGAAAGAAAATTACACCTGAAAACCAAGTACCTGGAAACCACCTAAAGTTCTGTTGAGTATGCAAGGGTTGTGTCAAAGTGGAACTCACTACTGCAGAGTCAGCTACCTACAACATCTTTAAAACAAATCTCTGAAATTGCTGCCATATCTATTGTTCTCTACAAAACATCCTCATTACAGGAAATCCACTACTAGGATACATCTGAAGATGTAATTATTAGTGGGATATTTGCTTCTCTTCTAATGAATCTCACCAAGCGTAAAACCTGAGACTGTCCTACTACTCATTAAAAACATGTTATTCAGGAGACAAAAACTGGTGAATAGAGCTAGAGATAAAAACTGCACAATTGGAAATGTTATTTAGCTGTAAGTAAACATTTAAAGTTCTTCAGTTTAGCTTACACCAGAATTTAACAGCAGGACATAGATAACTTTTCAAATAGTCTAACTTGAGGCCTAAGCCACCTTATCTGTACATAATTTTAATGCCAACATCTGGTCTTGTACAGGCAACACTTAATTCAGTCTACTTAAAAAGAAAAATAATATCCAACTATCCAAAGAGTTTTTACTTCAGGCAGTTGTATTTCAGCAGGATTAAACTTAGTATTAGGCTGTTCTATCAGAACCACCTTCTCTTCACTGAGATATTGTTAACAGAGGAGAAAAACATTCTCTCAAGTTCAAAGGACAAACTGAGGTTCAAGTTTATCAACGTATTTCAGCCTATGAATAAAAGGAAGAGGAGTCCTAAAAATGGCAAACATACCAGTTAGAACTAGGCCAATCTTGTGGAGAATCTAATATGAAGGCTCAAGCCAATCGTTGATTAGGTTTGCCCTTGGACACAAGCAGCAGAAATTATGGCACACTAACTATGAGGAGGCACAAAGGCAAGGAAAATACAGGCTCAAGAAAAGCACACCAAAACCTGTATTTATTGCAACAGAAGCTGTTATTCTGTAATCCTGAAATATGAAAACAAACCTTCCCTAGTGTCAAAATGTATCAGTTTTCCACGGTTTTCAATATTATGTGCTATCTGCTAAAGCTGTTTTTCAGACACTGAGGATCTGAACTATATTGTTCAATTTTATATATATATATATATTTGGGGTGGTATTTTTGAAATGTTTCATCTGAAGCATTCCAAGCTGATAACCTTTATCCAAATACATAAAACAAGAGCCATGTCAAACGCACTATAAATAGCATTAATAGTAAGGAATCAATAACATCCAAACCTTTAGGTAACATCTTATTAATCCGCCCTTGGCATGCATGGGCACACTGCTGTAACGGCTCTCAAAATGCAATAGTCAAAGGTGAAGGACACAATTTGTTCAACTAGTTAATGCAACTGCTATTTAACCAACACAGCCACTAAAATGCCACCTAATGAAATATTCCATACCATGATAAGCAGCAGAGACAAGCACGATAAACATGAAACGTTTTTCTAAGAAAATATATTAGAAGTCCTCAGGGCTGTTACCGATCTGTCATATTTTTTTTCAGAAGGTATGTAAAGATCTACATTTGACAACAACCATTTTACTCTCTGGTTCTCTTCCCCCCCCCCATTTCTTGTACCGCGCCCAACACAATGGTACAACTGCATCTCCCAGGTATCGCCTTGGTATTTATTTCTGCTTTCACAGTGACAAAGGTCAACTCTGATGCTCCAAAAATGCTTGCAGCAAAGCAGGGTGAAAGATATTTCTAACGACATACCCACACGCGGGTTACAGAAATCCAGCCTCCATGAGATGTTTTAATCTGACAAATTAAAATGGTTGGGAAACGCTATTTGGGTAACGGAATCGGCCGCCACATGCATTGCTGAGGGGGGAGCAATAAAAGGTCTTTAAAATAGGTCACTTTCAGCCAAATCCTACACCAGCACCGAACAAAATGGTATATACACTGAAA
>VXBC01004081.1:153861-173026 GCA_013399945.1 Ploceus nigricollis | reverse complement strand
GGAGAGGGCGTTGGTCTGGTGGGCTCTTATGAGGACGGGGCAGCCGGCTGTGAAGGGTTGTGTGAGGGGCTCTTGAGGGGGGGCTCATTGGTGTGAGGAGAGACTAACTAGCTGTGAGGGGTTATATGAAGAGGGGTTTTGGCGTGAGGGGCAGTTTTAGGGGATAGGTAAGGAGTTGCTGAGGGATAGGAGAAGAGGAGAGGGCTAGCATGTGGAGGTGCTGAGGGGAGTTTGGGAAAGAGGGTTTGTGGAAGCCCCATGTAGGGCCACTGAGTGGGGAGAGGGACCTGAGGGAGAAGATGGTGAGGGGCTGCTGCTGAGGCCATTTGAGCTCAGCATTTTGAGGGGTAGCAGGCCTGAGGGAGGATAAGGAAACTGAGGAAAGGTGTGTGGGGGCAGAGAGATGAGGGTCTCAGCAATGAGGTACATGGGGCCTGGACATGGGTAGGGAGAAGAGGTGTAGGGAAGAGGCCTGGCACAGGTGGGAACTTTTTGGGGGCAGTGGATTTGGGGTAAGCTGTCTGTGGTGAGGATATGGAGCCAAGTGGAGCTGCCTCTCTGGCCAGGAACAGCTCATCTCCAGGCAGTGACAATCCCAGGAGGTGGTAGGTGACTGCTCTAGTGCAGCTGCCCTCACCAAATGGGTGTATTTCAGCCTGCCCTTGGCCGAGCTGTATCTGGGTTGTGGCCAGAAGAGGGAAAAGAAAATCTCATGGGCTGAGCACATGGTCTCCTAAACTGTATTCTTGGATCTCAGTGGTGGGTGTTGAACTTGGTAGGTTGTTGAGCCTTTGTGTGCTTTGGTATCTCCATCTATGAAGCAGAGATAACAGTTGGCTTCATGCAGGGATTAATTATCGCATCTTGTAGTCACGTATTTGTTTATTTGCTTTTACTATAGATTACAGCTGGAGGAATTCTAAACAGTCCACTTCTCCTTGTCATGGTGTTTGAGTGCATTGTGCTCCTGTCTGAACAGAGGAAATCACTGAGGTCAGTCTCCCTTGTGTTTATCATTGCTTTCCCTTTCAGGAGTATGGGGGCAAGGAATCATCAAAATAACAATTTGTACTGACATCCTGATAATAAATTAATAGAAACAGTTACATAAGATGCAAAGTTTGTCAAAGGTGTGTTTGTAGGGATGGCTTCCGCTTTTGACTTCAGAATTACACTGCAGGCACAGCGCGCTCTGTTATCAAGTACCCTGCAAATACTCAATTTTGAGATGTCCCCAGTACAAAATAATACAACTCTGTAAATCCAGTATTGCTGCTACTGCTGAAATAAAATGGATGAAACAAACTTCCTTCCTATTTTCCGCATAATCTAACAGAAAGCTTTGTATCCAGCAGGTGTTGAGGTGATCCCGGCTACAGTTTAGGTGACTTTTGCATTTACCTTTAGACAGGCAGAGCTACTGGGGACTTTAATCTGGGATGGGGGGACACCTGAGGAATGTTGTTGGCCATAACAATTGTGGACTACATCTACAGTTTTGTGAACTTATCCCAAAGGTGTCTGATACCTCTCCTTTTCCAATCCCAATAGGAAAAGTGAGACAAACGTGGATCACTTCAAACATATGTTGTTGTGGGTATTGGGAGAGGCAAACTAAAGGTTTATCTGATGATCTCAACCTTGAAGTTGGCAGCTTTGACAGGAAACTTGGTTTCATTCATCTGCCAAAGATATTTGTAGTGTATCATTTGACAAGTTAAAAGGCATTTTTGTAATGACACAAAAATAAAACCATCCGCTTTCTGAAACTACAGTTTCTGTCTTCTGAAATAATATGGGAGGCACGCTTCTGGGGAAATTAAGGGCATGTTTGAAAGGTAAACATTTGTGTTTTCAAGTGTTGGATGAATGGTGTTTAATGTGAATCTGTTCAGCATGGCCTATTGATACTAATTTAGTTTTGTACTTGTTTTGTCGAATTAGTGGGTATCATTTGCTTTTGGAGATGGGAGAACAAAATGGAGCAGTAAGAGAGAGTGATCTGCCCACGGGGTCAAAAGGTGGAATTAAGAATCAGGTTCTTCTGAATCTTGATCTTGTACTTCTTCCTGCAGACAAATTGCCTGTAAAGCTCATGAATTATGAGAGCTAGCGAGGTCCATGGAGCTAACCCAGCAAATGCCAGCAGAGAGTCTGGACCTCAGCTCTTAGTGTTACACACTAAGAGCTAAGTGAAAGATGAGAGGTCTAGGTAAAAATCCTTAGAGTCTCCTAACAGTGGCCGCGGAAAAATGTGAATAATGCTTTGCCCTTAACTGTCAAGTATTTTACTTGAAATGCTAGATCTGCATTTGATATGTATTCAGTGACTGCTTCAAAAATATACAGTATAGTCTCTGAACAGACTGTTTGGAAAAAGTTCACTGAAATTCTGAAGGAACAGCCACTATGAAAATTATGTTTATTGTTGCCAGCTGAACTAAACAGCACATTTAGCTTTCCTAGTCCCTTGCATTAGGCATGTTGTTACTGCCTTCTCAAAAGACCACAGTAAGCATCTAGAAAGTTAGTTCAGCTTCATTTGCTAATTTCCTGATGCAAATTTAGTCCACTTAAGAAAAGAACTAAACAGGTTAGGGTTAGGGTTAGGTTTATATATGTCTGCATCTGGGATTTGCACAAGTCTATCTGTCAGATAGCTGTACCCAAAGTTAATTCCGACTGAAGGAGGTGCCAGAACATCAGTAAATAAATATTACAAATTGCCTAGCGGTTCAGCTGACAGGCAGAACTGGTTTCAACACATTGCTCCCAATGTGCTGCTGCAGAGCTGGCCCTGGAGTAGACCCATACAACATTCCAACATGGATAGGACCTTTAAGAGCATGCACCAGCTCTCCATGATATTGCAGGAGAGGAAGTAAAGAACAATACTAAGTCCAACGGAAACTGTGGCAAGAATTTATTCAAGGCACATTGTAATTACTCAGGCAGGGAGTTTGGCCAGGACGTTGGGGTTAACACCCCTGTTTCTGTAGAGGTGTCATAGTTTATTTTTTTTAATGACTTTAAGTGATGAGAAGCTTGGCTTTCTGTCTCAGCAGAATTACACCAGTTCAAGCAGTGTAAACTTCTTACGGCAATATAAAGGTGCTGGTTCAGAACTAACTCAGAGCAGTGATGGGGCCTAGTACAGTAATCATTGCTTTATAAATACTTGCAGTAGATAAGAAAGATAAGAGTGTGATTAGGGCACAGTTTCAGGTGCTGTAATTACAGCCATGCCTTCCTCAGCTTTTAGTCCAAATGCTACTTGAATCTGGCCATTTTTAAGCAAACAATTGTAAATTTTAGAAGAAATCGTAGAACTTGAAGCAGAGAAATTTGGTTATTAATTATATAGCAGCTGTGAACAGCAGTTATCAGTGCTTTTTCTTAGGAAACTTGTTATCATACAAGCAGAATGTAATTTAGCCAATTTAATTCTTTCATGCCATTAGATTTTTAGAAAGTGTTCTTTGTACCTATGATGTACTAATTTAGAAACTAACTTTCAGCTTGTTTTCTGCTTGCAGAGAAGATAAGTGCTTATGTGTTTTAGTGAGTGACTAGTTGTGCAATGCACAAGTGAGGAATTGTTTTGATTTTACTAGCGCACGAAACCTGCCATCATTCCTATAATGCAGTTTGGGCCATTATTATGGGTTATGAGGTTATACAGGAAAAACATGTTCTAGAGAAAGGCTGGTCAAAATAAACGAGGTAGAGTCTTCCAGATTACAACAATCTGGTTTTGTATCAGTGATGTAAATGCTTCGGTTCATCCACTGGGATGAAGATACTGTGTCAGACAGTGTCCCTCTGACAGTTCGTGTTGTAAGGACAAAAATGAAGCAATACTGACATTATTACGTAACTGCTTTTGTATTCTATGACAACAATTATAATACTTCACTCTTCTCTTACCTTTTATTAGCTGCTCCTTGCTGTGCACTTATGATTGTTCCATGAGTTGAGTGGTTTTAGCTATTAAGAAATGGGGAAATGGTGGCACAAGAAGAAGTACTTGCCAAGGTCATATGGGAAATGAGTGTCAGAGACATAAACAGAATCTCAGCCTCCTGACTCTGCCCTCTGGGAAACCAGACAAAAGTGGAAAAGTGGCTTGCAGTGTGACTCAACAGCTTTTCCTTCCTCAACCACTGCCATGCTGGGCAATTACAAATAAATGCCAGTAGGTCATTTCCACCTGAGTCAAACAGGTTTCCAAGGGACTCTAGGTAGCATGTCTTCTGCTAGTGGGAGCTCTTCAATGGGTCTTTGCAATAAATTTCCTTTGAAATCTTTTCAGGATTTCAGAACTGTTTTTTTAGGCCATGACAGCTGAGTACAAGGAGAGTCTGTTCAGGTATCTCAGATTTTTTCCCAACAGCAGGGCTGAAGGGGGTTTTACTCTGGTATTGGTTCAGAATACCTGCAATGGGTACAAGGACCAGTATTATAGAGTCCTTGATCTTGAAGAGTGACTGATAGAAGGAAGCAGCACAGGAAAGGCCTTGGCTCTGGTCCTTGGATGGATGGGTAAGAAGAGGCCTTTGGCAGAGAAAGGAGAAAGGTGACTAATAATGTGAAACTGGGAGGAAACTCATTTCAGTTATGCAATCTGCTGGCTTGCTTTCTCTGAAGGAAGATACCTTTTGTTAGTTGTTCCACTGGCACTTGCTGCTCATGTCGTCTTCTGAAGAGAAATCTAAACTAATTATTTCTCTGCTTGCCTTAGGAAGCTTAATTTAGCTTCATAGCAATGAAAATACAACAGCATTTAATTTCTTTGTTCTCTGTCTGCAGGATTTCTTTTAGATTTACTTTGTCTCTTCCCTTTATTATTGTTTCTTTTTCCTGGCTGTCCAGTAGTTAAGCCAAGATGAAGAAACTTTTTTCTGCTCTCATGCACTCATTCCCCATATCTCACTTGTTCCATGGTTTTCTGTGTCCTTTTTTGCCACATTTCCAAAGCTTCCATGGAGAATTTTGCCGTGGTAGTTCAAGAAGTTGCTGTTGTCTGATCTGATCCTTCTCCACGTGTTTTCCCTCATAGCTGAGTCAGCAGAAGAGAGTGTTCAGTGCCTGACCCTGCTGGGTTAGTGCTGCCTATCTCAGCTCAGACCCCAGCCTGACAGTGCTGTGACTACCCTGGCCTTTGTCCTAGACTGGCTGGTGTAGGGATGTGTATTTACAACAGCTGACCGTGGTACAGGGAGGTAGCCTCTGGAAGACAGTTTGCTGGAGAGGATGACTGGAATTGCTGGACAAGAGTTGATGGAACTCTTCTGAGAACTCCTAGATTCCATGTTAGCATGGTGGTTTTTCCAGTGATCTGCAATGAACAGCTCTGCTGTTGACCCTGTCTGGATCTTGATCTCCTGTTTTATAGATTTTATAGGTAAAACAACATTTTACATTGTTGTGAACTTGCTTCCAGACACTGATTCTTATAATCCATAAACCTTGTAAAACTGTGGCCTTGCTCTTCAGCAATTCTGCAGTCACCTATATCTGAGACATTGTATTTCACCCTTGAATAAGATTCTAGACCAAAAAAAGAGTTAGACTGCATACAGATTAACAAATGTATTGCTTGTATCTCTGGCTACTGCAGCATGACTCACCCATCAGTGCTTGTCAGAATCTGGCGTGACCTCATTGAAAGCTTCAACATCTCTTATGTGAAGGCAGGTTGTAATCCAGTGTGGGAATCCTAAATAGGTGGGGAATGAAGTTCTGAGATTGTGATAATGCGTACATCATAAACATCTCCCTGGAAATCAATTATGCCCTCACCAGGAATATTCTTACGGATTTCTGAGGATCTCTTGGTGCTAAGCCTGTCTTTCCCTGCTTTTATTAAAAAAAACCACCTGTATTATTCAAGACAGCAACAGAAATCAATGTTGGTGGGAAAATTTAAGAGTGAATGGAGGGAGGAGATGCTCTGCTATTTGCAAGGACAAGAAAGAGCTGATGGTTCCTTTTTATTTATCACGGCTTCTACACACTTTTGTTCTTTTTTTTTTCCCTATGTCCTATGTAATGAGGCTTCTGGTACGCAAGTATCTGCTGCTATTGGAACTGAAAGTGAAATCCCTGGCTGTTGTCTGATTGCTGTCCTTAGGACATGTGAATGTCTGCTCCTGTTTTGCTGTAGGTAATTTTGTAAGTGGCAAAGTTGTCTGTGCCAGCCAGGAAACTTTGTCCATAAGCAGCAACAGTTACTGTCTCTTGGTTTCTCAAAGCTGCAGCTCCTCAGTGGTTCCACAGACCTCCTTTGTCACAGAGTGTCAGTAACTTCCCAGAAGTCACTGCATCCACTGCTGTGCTTGAGATCAGCTCTGGCATCTATCTGAATGTAGATATGTCCCTCCTGCAGATCTGCTTTTCCTATCCTGACTCTTACCCAGTGAGTTTTTTATCTTACCCTTTGCTTTAGGTAGATGGTAGTATGGGTTCTGTATTTCTTAGCAGTTTTTTATTTTGAGTCTGGGAAGATGGATCGTTATTATTTTGGGGTAGGGGAAGAGGGCAAAAATCCTGTCTGTAGATATATTTTACATTCTGGTCCTTCTTTAAGGAAGGTGCAGCAGGTCACAGAATCAAGGCATGCATATCATTTGTAAGGAAAAAATAGACAACCTTAGGCCTTTTTATCCATGATTCTTTACCACAGAGATCAGACAGGTGCTAATATCTCCTTAGCTGTTTTGTGAATACATGGGGAAATAAGTTGATGGGTCTGCCCAGTTTCTAATACTGAGCACTGTGCATGTGCGCACAAAATACATCCAGTTCTAAAAAATGTCTCTGATGTTCTTTGTGCAGAGACCAAGGCCTGGATGATGTTTGGAGACTAGGCATACCTTTGCTGGATGATCTGATGGATGCACATTGTGATGTACTCGGGCACAGGAGACGGAAGCCCCTTAAAAGTGTTGTCCATGCTGCATTCAGCTGTGGGGATGTTGGCTTAAATGATTGATCTAGTATTTGAAGTCCTATTGCTTGATTTACGTCTTGATTTTTAGTATCTTGGCAGACTCTTCTCTCACACAGTAAAGCACACCTGGGGTTCTAGTAGAATTCGGCTCTTAGGTCAAGCTCAAATCTCATTGCTCCTCCCTGCCTTCAGCTGGAAATGGACAGACACCATTTGTGACTGAATATCCTGAGTCACCGATTCCCAGCTGGCATGTGCACTGCAGTTCCGTCTCTTCCTTTCCGACTGCACTCCCTAGAGGAGATTGGGAACAACTGCAGTCAGTTCCAGCGTGGTGTGTGCGCTTGTCGGGATCCACACAATTGGTGGACAACCCCTGTCTACGTCTATGGGGTGAGCTGCTTCTGATTTGCCACCGAAAAATAGAACAGGTGTAGGAATATTTTTTTAAAAATTCAATTTCTTGATATTTACTAGAAAAAATATCTGCATTGTGGAGATGATGATAGGATATCTCCATTAAATAATCAGTTGAGACAAGTGATGATGCCAGTAATGCTCTCACAGTAAGATTGTGTCATAATGGATGAAAACTAAGAATCTATAGAGATGATGAAAGGTGAAGTAGTTACTCCCTACACTGGCAAAGTTCTGCTACCAGGAGCATGGATCCACCATGCAGGAGCTGACAGATTATCTGTTCTGTCAGACACTCTTGTGCTGTGTTTGTTATCCTGCTTGTGCAATGTCCCAAAGAAAGGCTGCTTAAACTCATCAGGGAAATAATGCAACATGTTGCTATGTTATTTCATCTGACCAAAACGTTTTCACTGTGTAATGCTTGCTGCTAGTCTTGTGCATAGCTCTGGGGGAAGCTGAAACACAAAACACTTCATTGAGCTTTTTGATCCAACAGGTCGTGACATATTGCTGCTGGACACATCTCTGTGTCTGATCTGAACTGTGACAGTTCCATTCTGTCGTGCTAAAATAACAGCATATTAAACAATACTATTCTGTCCATGCCATTTCCACCTATTGACTAAAAAGTTAAATTCTTATTGAGCTAGTTTTAATTTACATGTCATAAGATATTAGTTAATGGTCAGCTGATTTTCCTGGAATGAAGATTGCAAAGTGTGTAACACAGATTAGTACTTGTGTGGGACCAAATGAGTTAAACCAGCTCCTTCTGCTGAAATATCCAGTGAAATACAGTGATGGTCTGCATGTCAAATCTGTTTGCAACAGGTCACCAGTGTTTGTCTGGGATGGTTCATCCTGTTAGCAGGCACTGATCTGGCTGTAGAGGAGATATGTGGCTTGTGCTGACTCATGAAAGCAGGTGCAAGTTGCATCAGTGGAGTAAGGAGTGGCTCACCTTAGAAGCAGGATGTAGGTTTTAGTGTAAGAACTGTTAACAAACCACCTTTAGAAGAAAGTTGGAGGAAAAAATACAGGAGTGAGACTTTGAAATCTGACTTGATGAAATTCTGATTCTTCTTGCTGCATCAGGGGCTTATTCCAAATGGGGAAGGTGCAGAATTGTTAACACTGCTGAGGTGTCTTGGGAAAACATGCACTGTAGCTGCAGACAGCAGTAGTCCTAAGGCAAGTTTTCTGGGGAGGGTTGGATGACAGCTGTTCATAAAGTTTTGTGTAGTTACTCTCTTGTTCCTTCTTTATAGATCTGACTCATTTGTCCTTGTCCTAAACACACTGATTACAGTTTGGTTTTTTTTTTCTCTCCTCTCATTTACCTCATATCTCATATCCTTCAAGATTCCTTTTGTATCTCTGGGCTTAATTCTGTTAGATCCAGTTCCTTTGACTTTGGCTGTGCTTTTCACTTGCTACAGAGCCCCAGCAAACTTGGCAGCCAACCCTTGGGCACTCCAGAGAAAACAACTGTCTAGACCAGGCACCTTCTGCCCGATGCCCTGGACATACCCCAGAGCTCCCAGGCATTACTCTGTATTCAGAACAACATGTTGCTATGCAAATGATTCCTTTCTGTTCTTCCTCTTACCTCCACAGAGTTGCATACACCCCACTTCTCAGCAGACACTAGCCTAATGTTTATTGATCTTTTACAGAGGTCTAATTCAAAGGAAGATTGATAAAATCTTGTCCGGTGTTTTTGTGAACTCATAATTGCACCTGCCTCCTCCTAGGGAATGAGGCAAATGGGACTGAGGGATCCCACAGAATAAATAGTACCTTCTGCAGAGCTGGAGATGGTGCAAGCTGGAGGCCATCACTGCAAAGGCCTTACAGAACCTCTGGTATCCAGCAGAATTCAGGAAAGTGTGTTACTCTTTTCTAAAAGGAAGGGAAATCAAATCTTGGTCTAAAGAGTTCTATGGCATGGGAAGGGCACAGAAGCTTTAATGCAAAGTTGCAAGCTGTGCCCATTCCCAGTTAAAGCCCCTGTTGCCCTAGGCAATCATTGAGCCTGTCAGCATCCTGCAGCTTTCATACAGAGATGTGACCAAAATAGCTCCACAACTTTACAATGTGGCTAAAAATAGCTTGCAGGTCAGCTTTTTTCTCAAAGGTGGTGGTGACATCAGGGGGAGAGCACTCTTGCTCCTGTTCAGTGCAGGTAGGACTGGGTAAACAAAGCAGGGACAACAGCAGTTTAGCTGAACAGCTTTGAGGAAAGAGAGGTGATAAGGGATGGGAAGGGACTAGGGAGAGATGGGCTAAAGTGTCAAAGGCGTGGGTGGACCCACTGCTGCTGGCCAAGTTAGTGTCCTCATAGCCAGACAACTTCTCCCTGGGGTTTTGTTTCCATGATGTTTGAGAGTTATCAGTCTGTTCCTGTCTCCTTGTGGCCCATGTCAGGATGTGTCACTGGATGGGCTGGCCAGCCAATGCAGCGTTTCTTGCTCCTCATTTCCAGACAGTGAACACAGCCCATGACATCACCTCTGGCCAGCGGCAGATCAGAGGCTAGGCCGTGGCAATGTCAAGTGTATTTTGCTGTGGCCATTCAACCAGAGAGCTGATCTTTTACAGTGCAATTTGCATGTGGAGAAATCTGGATGGCCCTTAGTTCTAGGGGGATTTCAGTATTTGTTCTTGGGCCAAAAATAGGCTGTTTTTATGGGGTCGAACTGTCTGTTTTTGTAGAGCATTACATTTTACCAAAGGAGCAAAGCTGCACACCATGATCCTCAGAGTGTTAGTCTCTGTTATGTATACTAAGTCTGGCCATGGAGATGAGTCTCAGCCAAGTCTGGAAGTTAAGTGCCTGATTTGGAACGTTATGGGAATCTAATGTAGGTTATGTGAGGTTTGCCATGCCTGCAGCTCCTGTGCTGCTGAGGTAAGTGTACTGCAGCAGGCTGTGCTAGTGAGAATTTCCTTTGTGCTGCAGGTTTCATGCCTGGTGCTTTCATAGTGCTGAAAGAGGGGAAGGAGACAACAAAAATGTGAAAAATCGAGGCCAGGTCATTACTGTCAGATGAGGACAGAGTCCTGTAGCCAGTCAGATGTGACAGAATGCACTTGCTGATGCTGCTACCAGGAAGCTTGAGAGAAATGTGACTGAGTGATAGCAGTGCGCATGTGCCTTTGGAGGAAGGACGCTATGTGTGTGCTCTTGCAATGCTTTTCTCTGCCCAGCAACATCATTGCTTCTTTTCCTGGTGTTCTGCTTAAGCAGCTGTTCTGCATTTATGATCCAATCTATTCTTCATACAGGGCCATCTTCACACTGAGCCACCTTCACTGTCACTATCAGAAGGACTGATAAGACCTCAGGTTTGCTTTGAGTAAGCACTATAAATAGGGCAAAAGCACTATAGTTACTGTTCTCTTAAACTAGTGTGAGTCTTGTAGGACCAGCCTCTGTCCCCACCTATTTAAAATGGCTCCTGTTGCCTCACAAGAGAGAGACTTCAGCCAAATGCATCTCCATATTGACAAGTATAGAGAGAATTATGCGCATGATCAGCCTGCTAAGAATTTCATTTGATGTGCAGCTGGAAGTCAGCTGCCAATAGAAAAGGGAGCTCTGCATCCCTACTTGTGTGCTTCTAGTGTATTTAGATGCTACAGGCCACACTAATTGCAGACTGCAGTTAGAACAGGTTATAGGTAAAATCAACTCAATACCATCATCATGACCAGTTAGTACAGTCATTTCTGAGCACTGCAATTTCTCACCACAGCCTGCTCCTTCCCTTCAGTGAGAACTGTTCCTTGGTCTGCCCTGCCCAGCTTATAAATGTAGCTCATCAGTCTCTGCTTCTTTGCAAATGAGCTGCGTAGGTAATGGGAGGAGGAGGCAGCAGCACTGCAAACTGCCCGTCCCCAGCTGGTCATAAAGGCTCCGTGCTCCTTAGGCTTTCTGAAGTTACTTGGCCCATGAATCGTGTGGGTGTAAAACTTTGTTGTTTCCTTAAATGCTCTGCCTTTTGCAACAGGTCATTTCCCAGTGGGGAAAACAGGCTGTTGATGTGGTAGGCACTCGGCTTGTCGTTTGGATAAGATCCAGAGGCGATTAGTTTGGGTGCAGCAGTGTGCTAACACAGGCAGAATGCACCCAGACTGGCTCCTGTCGAGATAGCCCCAATCTCCCCACTCTCCCCACCTCTGTCCATGGCCCCCAGCTCACTGCCGGCACCGGTCCCTGTCCCTCTCCCTGCCTGTGCTGGCACGCCCACAGGGAAGCAGAATTTGCACCCCATGCTGCTTGCCCGTGTCCTGATCGGTACCAACCCTCCCAAAGCAAACAGTGATTTGCCTGTCTGCACTGACTCAGCTGTGCTGAAGGCAGGAATCAGTAATAAATCCGGTTCAGTAGAGTCCATAGGTAAGGAACAGCCTTCTGTAGCAGATACTGAGGCATTTTAAAGGAACTTGACTCTGTCCCAGGAAGTGCACTGAAGTGAGCAATACTGCATTGGGCAAGAAAGCCTACCCAGGAGCCATTAATCTCTCAACATCTGTAGCCCTGTGGTTGTAGGCACTGGGGGTTGTCTTCCCCTGCCTGCAATTGCTAGCTAACAACTGAGAATTCAAAAGAATCTGGGCTATCTTTAGGAAGCAAGTACCTACTCTTTGCCTCCTCTCAGGAAGCAAGGTCCTTCATTACAGCCTGTCATGGCAAGGGGCTTGCAGATAAGGAGGAAGGGCAGGAAACCTGCTGGGCTTTGCTTCTTTGCAGCTCTAAATATTTTCCATAGTCTTAGTACTGTGAGTCAGCATTTCTAGAGCCTTGACTTGTTTACAGCACCAATCAGTGAGATGGTATAAGGTAGGTGGGGTGTGGAGGTATGTTTGTGTCTAAAATGAGAAACACTTTGCCCAGGCACAAGTGGAGAAGTTACCAACTGTATTTTCCATTTGTGACTAACAGGAAACAAAGGACTGGATACCCTAAACAGTAACTGCAGTGGAGCCATTTCCAGGGTAAGGAGTTTCCTAGTGTGAGTAAGGGAATTGAACTTCACAAAGCTGTAAACATCGTGTTGTCATAGTTCACTTGATATATATATATATATCTACATATAAAAAAAAATACTTAGGATTATCAGTATAGTGGGATAAAGGTTACACTTCCCATCTGAAGTGGTATGGAGTCATTTTGCATTGGCCTGGCCAGACAGGCTGTGGGGAAGAAAGACCCCCCAAAAGTGTACAGGTAACCAATCAATCACTGGAGTTTCCATTCAGAGCCCATACCTACACTGGAATAAGGAACATCATCCATGGGATATCTTCTGTCACCACATGCAAGCTTTTTCCCTATGCCTGACTGGTGAGCCTGGCTGGATCTCATGGTAAAGGGAGGTGACATCAAAACCAAGATATTTTAGGTCCGCAACCTCAGTTCTGCAAAGGTGTTTATTTTGAAAATTCTAGTTTCCATAGTGATGTAGTGCTGTTCTCTCTCATCTTTCTCCCATTAACCCAATCTTAGCAGCCATTAGATAAATTATCACTGAGGCAAACCTTAGCATTTTTTAATCTTAAGTGATTTTATATGTGTTGGTTCCTTAGTGAATCAGAGGCATTTAGTCAAGGATTGACTCATATCCTTTCCTGGGGCTGACATGAGGTCTATTGCAGTGAAAAGATGATAATGAAGAGTGAATATTATTAATTGGACTTGATGAATGAATTAGTAGTGGGGGGGGTCTTATGTCTAGAATTCTGGTTCAGTTATATGTCTTTAGATTTTACTTGGGTTCCACGATAGCTTCATTAGGACATCATATTTTTGTTTCATACATGTAGTAAATAAACCCTTTTGTAAGGGTTGCCATGTACTGCTGTCCCACTGCTTTTCTCCACCCCAGAGGTGACTTTTGGACATAGTTCCCCTTCCCATTGTTAACAGAGCCAGTGCTTGTGGCTCATTCCTTCATTCTTTTCAATACCTACAAAAAATGCAGTTAAGAAAATAAGGCAATATCTCTTATTGGTGTGTTTTGTTTGTTTGGTAGTTGTTGTTGTTTTATTTTGTTTCCTGGTGCATCTGGCCTTTCCTAGTCAAGGAACTACTAGTTTTGCCAGAATAGTTAGGCAGGTTGGAATGTAAAAATCCCAGGCTTAACCCTGCAGCAGTAATGGCTTGCAAAAAACAAAGATGTGGAGATGATTTATTCTGATGGTGTAGCTTGCCTTTTAAGGAGATGATTTAGTGAGTTCTTTTGCCTATATGAACTGTATCTCCACCTGGGGAGCTATGCCAGAATAGCTGTTCCATAAACCCTTTGCTGTGAACAACAGCCTTTGTCCTGGAATTCAGTCCTCATGAGTAGGTAAGCAGTGAAGTACAGGAACTGTGTGGGAGAAGGAGAGTGGCACTGTGGACCAGATTCCAAGATAAGGAGGTAGGGCTAAATACAGGCAAGGGTTAGCCTTTGACTCCTGCAGTGTCCTCACTTAGTAACAAAAATACCTGAATTGTATAAAATAGAACACAGATCCAGTAAGCTGAGGATGCAGGAACTCCTCTGTGGAATCTGGATGTTAACAGGCATCTGCTGCACAGTGCCCATTGCTTGCCCTGCCAGTCTGTTTTCCTCCCCAACTAGAGCCATCAGCTATCTCATTTGTATTCAGTTCATGAGTTTTTCAGAGGAGATGGGTTTTCAAAAGTAAGTTCTTCACCCTGCTTCTATTTGAGCTCCCCAGGCCCTGGATATCTGGCAGAAATAGCCTCTTAAATCCCAAGAGGTATAAGCTCACTTGTGCTCCAAAGAATAGTAATCCTAACAAAATCTCTATTTTAGATGTCAAATATTTACTTTTAGCTGAATTATGCCCATTCATTGAGAAAACTAATAATACTTTGCTCTTCACAATGTAGCTTATCAGTGAATCCTGATATATATTTTATGCAAAGCATTAAAAGGTGGTTGCTTATCTTTTCGTTTACCTTTTTTTCCCCCTTCATGTTCCTGCATTCCTATGTTTTGAGATAAGGTGAACAAAAGTTCTCCAGCTGCTATCTCTAAGCCATGCATTCTGCAATACCTTCACTGTGTTCTTTCTGATTCACTCCCTCTGAGGTGAATGGTCCCAGTCTTTTTAAATTTCCTTCAGACAAGGGCTCTTCCCAATCCCTAATCTTGTAGTCAACCATCATTGCCCTGTGTCACATAATGAAGAAGCAGTCACAGTAATAACTCAAACAATAATCCCTCCAGATCTGGTGTTCTGTCAGTGCTGAGCATTGTTAAGTTGGAGATCCTGAGTGCAAACACAAGCAGAGGAGTCCCCATGTGCCAAATGCAGACATACCAAACCCACATTTAAAAACTAATAATTTTTTTAAAAATTCCCTGTTTCAAAATAACTGTTTGGTATCCAAATGGAATGAGAATGAAATGTGACTAGCAGCCTTGTGACTGTTGTGTTGTATAACAAGATAAAAAGTGCTTGGGATTTGTGGATTGAGCTTTTTTCATTTGTCTTCCAGAGGTCAAAGTCCACTGCAAGCAGTGACCAATACAATTCCCTGTATAAGTCAGACTGGACTGCCTGTGCCTCAGGTTCTAACAGCAGGGGAGCTTGTGCAAGAGCACCTTGGTAGGTGTTTGTCTGGATTTCTCTGTGGTCCCTGGGATGATCCTAGGAAGCAGGAGGAGATCCAGAATTGTCTGAAAGCCAGGATTCTTTGAAATCCCAGAGAAGTAATGATGAGAGTTGTGGCTGAGGCCAACCTGCTAGCCTGCTTCCCATTCTGCTTCTTGTATGTGTCCAAGAAGCTGCCTCCAGTTTATACAGTTACACTCTAGTAAACAATTTTGCATGCAGATACAGGCAGCAGATGTTACTCATGCCTGTGTGAACACTTCAGTGTTTTTACAACATGGATGATCCTCGGATTGAGTCCTGTTAAACAAGGGATGTACCCACCAGAAGTCCCACTGGTTACAGCCATGCTGTTACAGCTTGCTCAAAACACTTTGAAGGATGGTCACGCCATCCTTCTTTGGCCACTCAAGGGGATTGACTCACAAATATGAGCAAAATAAAATTAGATGGCTTAAGTGGCTGCAACCCCAGCTGTGTCCCCACTGCCCAATTCCCAGAAGGTCATCCCTGCAGCCAGGCTGGCTGTGGAAGGCAACTCCTGAGCTGCTGTAGTGACAGCCCATTCTTCAGGGTGTTAATATTTGTCTGGCTCCTCTGTGAAAGAGTTTAGGAAGCTTAACCAGCTTTTCCATCTGAAGAATTATTTTTTTAGTTTAATTTCTCAAATGGGCTCTGAGAAGCAGCAGCGTTGCTGTGAGGGCAGGGCAGAGAGAGATGACCTTCCCTTTTGGGAGCAGCCATTACGTCAGTTTTGCTGCCTCACAAAACTATACCCTATGGTTATTTTTGGTGCCGGACTGCCTTAATTTTCTGGAGAGTGAATGAAGGATTAGCTTAGTGTGCTTATGACATTTGGAAACTAAGCTTTTAGGAAAAAAATCATAATTCAGCATGTGCTGAGGTGGAAATGCTTAAATTGCTAGGGATGGGAAAGATGAGTAAAACATGAATTTTTTACAATTTTTACAATTCAGCTAGGGGGTTAAATCCTTTTTTAATTTTTTTGTGTTTTACTGCTTTTTAAGACCTCTAACCCAATGCCTACTATCCAGCTGCCTCTAGAGAGAGAAGTCTTTAAAGAGACCAGCTTTGTACCTATAAATAATGTACACAGCAGAGTACAAAAATGGAGTCAAGGAGAAGCTCCTCCTTACCTGAATGTAACTGCAGCAGCTCTGTGAGAATAGCTGTGGTCAGGCTGTGAGCAGCACTCGTACCCTGTCATCCATCTTGACTAAACTGCTTCTGAGAACTAATTCTGAGATTCCAATACTTGGATATCAACTGGTAAATCCCAACTGCCTTGTACTGAAACACATTAGATGCCAGCAGCTAAACGTGGTTTTGAACAGTGTGGTTATAATCCTACTTGGAACTAAAGGTCTGCTGGAGTGCTTTGTTAAGTTGGATGTGTTGGAATATGGAGAATTTTGCAAGTCTGAACCTCTGCTATAAATGAAAACACTGTGGCAAAAAAATGTAAATAAATGCCACACATACTTTGTGTAAGAGCCCTTCCCAATATCTATAAATATGGTAATTTTGGTGTTTCCCAGTTTTGAGTTTTAAACAGGAGACAGACACATGAAATATTACAAAGCAAGCATTTTATTTTTTTCATGGATTAATTTTATAATTTAACTTCTAACTTACCTGAAAACAATTAATAGAAACTAAATGTAGTCTTCTAAAGAGGATTGCCTTTGAAAGGAAATAATTTGTTCTTGAAAAAATAACTTCAATAGCTTCTCAGTTTAACTGCATTTTAATATGAACACAAAACTCATCCCAGGTCAGACTCTCCAGGAAAACTTTCTCATGATTCCTGTAGCAGTTGATTCATTCCTTGCTGCCTTAATTTTGCAGCTTTAAATGGCAGGTTCTCTGCAAAGCCATCCACTTCAAAGCTTCATAAAACAGAGCTTTGAATAAATTACTGAGTTAGAAATTATACTGCCTGTGCCCAGCTTTGTGCCTGGATGTGGGAATACTTGGCACTGGGTGTGGAATTCCAAGGAAAATTGCCTCTTTGCTGGCTTGCCAAAGAGCAGGAAGAAAGAAAACTGCTGCAGATGAGCAGACATGGAAATCTCCAGCTTCCCTTTCCACAGAACACATCCTGAAGAACTGTTGAATATTAATACACATTATAACAAACACTGGGATTAACAGAAACTACTGCTTCTGGAGGGGATGTGTCCCAGCGTGGCCACGGGGCAGCACCGCCTGCTGGAAGTGCTCTTACCTTTAAAATGCATCCCTGCAGATGCAACGTGGAATCAGTGGAAGTGGGGCAGGCCCACCGTGTGTGGACACACCATGTTGGGTTGTGGGATGCCCGTGCTTCATGTGCCAGGTGATGAGCCCCAGTCTATATTATTTTGGATTTTTTTTCTCTCTTTTGCAAGCTCTAGATAATATAATACTGATAACATGATACTTCTAAGCAGTGACATAGTTGCTTTGTCTTTCACAAAGAGACAGCCCACCTTCCTCTGTATTCAGATTTCTGGTCTGTGTGTGTGGAGACGATTTGTCTATAATTGTTTGCTTTCTTCAGAGTCTTTTGAAGTTTAAATCTTCAAGCCAGCTCCCTATATTAAAAATAAATTCTTCCAAGCCACCAATAAAATGTCAGCTGTGATTAAAGCCCGACTCCTCATTTTAAGACTTGTCTCCTAAGCACTGTGAGGTCACTCAATGAGTCAGCTTTTGAAAGGACCAGGACCGTTACTGTTTGGGTAAAGCCCAAAGTTCATCATTGCTTGCTTAAATGGTTTCATCAGTTTTAAATGGCTTTGCATTGTGCTGAAAGAAATGTAAACTGCAGGAATGATTTTTCACAGAACTTGTGATATTTCAGGCACCTCAAATCCTGAAAAAACCCTCTGTATTAATGTCGAAGTTGGTATTTCTGGTGAGGAAAAGCTTTACCTCCTATGTAGTAAAGAGGAGGGTGAAGTGGGAAGCTCTGTTTGAGGCATAAACTTTCAACTGTGTTCTCTTAAAATAAAGCTTGGGAACTGTAAAATCTCCAGACAAGGGCTCTTGTACAGTGCCAAAGTCTGATAGGGCTTTTCTAGACACATGAACTTTATTAATAGTGAAAAAATAGAACAGACCATTAAGCTGCAAGGAAAAGACTTGAGAAGCAAGTCCATACTATTTTCAGGACTATCTGTGGAGCCCATTTATATCACACACATTAATTGTAACAGTCTTTAATTACATGAACACATTTTATTTTGTCACTTTTCCTCCCTGTTTGCTGCAGTGCACACTGTCGGGACTATTTGGAGGCAATTAATCACACCAGAGCAATAAATAACTTGGAGCAGGACTCTGCCTCTTGTCTCCAGCCTGTGTCAGTCGTGGGTCTCCCCATTCTCTCTGCCCCTTTCTTACATTCCTAATTAACTCCTGCCTCAGTTCCTCACTGATCCATACAACCCAAAACCCTTTCTCTCAGTGCTGTCTGGAGAATTGGGCCTTGCTGTTGAGGAGGAATCCGGGAACAGCTGTTGAATGTCTTGCCCTCCTGCAGTGGAGGCTGGCTGGAGCAGAGGCGGGAGCTCAGGTCATTTAGCTGCCACCACCCCACCCCCCGAACATGCTCGAGTGGGGATAATCAGAGATTGAAATGTATGAAATCTGTTGCAGATTCTGTCAAGTTTCAAGAGTTCTCCTCCTTACACTCTCGGGCTTCCCCATCAACCTCTTTGATTTTTGTTCTCCGGTGCTTCTCTCGGAGGTGGACAGGTGCATTTGTTGAGCCCACCTTTCCCGGGCCGGCCGGGTGCTGAGCACGCCCGGTGGCGGGTCCGTGCGGAGAGCGGCGGGTCCGCCCGGGCGGCTGCGGGTGGAGCCCTGGAGCCGGGTGAGCTCCGGCTGCCGCGGGAGCGCTGCAGCTCGGCCCGGCAGCGATTCGGGGCGCTGCTGCTGCTCCGCGCTTTCCGCGGCTGCTGCTGGGAGCCCGGCTGCTCACGGTGTTCACATCCCTACCCAGATCCCCTTCGCTGGGGCTGTTCCAACCCTCTCCGCCTGCCCCGGGGCGCGGTTCACCCGCTTCATGACGGCAAAACGCGGCTTTGCGGCATCCCGGGCCGCCCTCCTCCCGGTGACCCTGCGGTGAAACCCCCCCGGGGCCGCACGCCG
>VXBC01004081.1:124856-153231 GCA_013399945.1 Ploceus nigricollis | reverse complement strand
CCGGAGTGCTGCGTACATTTTTTTTTTCCTTCCCTTGAATTTTCCTTTTACATAACGAGGCGGGAGGTGGGAGGGATCCTGGTAGCAGCAGAGCGGGGTCGGCAGTGCCCCATGTGCAGCCTGGGCAGGCAGGGAGGGACCTGATCGGGCACACGCTAAAATAAGTTACCGAGCAAAAATAAGTTGAGAAGTCATTTCACTGTTTGCAGCGTGCCCAGGGTTTTAATATGTGTCTAGGCTGGCACCCCTCCCTTCCCAGGTCTGAAACGGTTTGTGAGCTTGCCAGATCCTCTTCACCTGTTCTTTTTACCATCCTAGTTTTTTTCCTCTCCCCTGAATTTTGGTTGCTGCACCTCCGTGTCCAGGCCAAGGCCAGCTGAGCCAAATGTTGATTTGGAGAAAACTCAGGCAGCTGAGCTGTGAATGCTTGAGAATTGGAACTAGAAACTGCTGACACACTGACTTACTGAAATGGATTTTGTTCTTCATTTTATTCTTTCACTCCTCATCTGCAATGGTCTTATGACCACTCTTATTGTTTTGTTTCATTAACAAGTGGTGTCAGAAGTCTTGAGTCATACAAGGTCAGCTGTAACACTGCTCTTGAGAGGGCTTCCTCTTCACGGTGTTCTAAAATACTTAATTTTAGAGGATCCTACCGTCCTAGTTCTCTCTGGGGTGAAGTATTTATGGTTAATTTTCGTAACGACATATTTGAAAGTTATAGTGAAAGTTGTGGTGGTTACAGATACTTGCATGTAGTAAAATCCTTTTTGATCCCCCTCGGCAAACTCAGTTGTGGAATTTCTGTAAAGATTCCTACAAGGATTCTTGTGTTCCCGACTTGCACAGAACTTGAGCTGTTACATCTGCCAGACATCTGAGGCTCCAGGATGTGAGGGTAACAATGATTTTTAGTTGCAGCAGTTAATTTCAACAACATCGGCAACAACAAAAACATTCTTCTTCCAAGCTGGAGTTTTGCCCGCTCCAGTTGTTGAGGGACTCCCTCTCTGTGCTGACTCCGTGCCACCGTGGCTGCAGATGGAGCCTTAGGTGGGTCAGTGGTTGTGGGGGATGTGAGGCTTTCCAGCCTCGGGAAGGAGGACGGATGAGTCAGAGGAGCAGCGGGTGCAGGAGGGATCCCTCTGCAGCTGGAGTGTGTTCGGTGAGCAGGGCACGGTGTGCTCTCCCACTGGGGCTCCAGGGCTTCTCTTGGGGTTTTAGCCAGGGTCCTCGAAAGCAGCAGGCCTCTGGCCAGAGATATTTAAAAAGGAAAAAGCAAAGAGGAAGTTGGGGTGGTTCAGTGTGGACTGTCCTGGGCTTCCAGCTCTGCTTGAATTGCACTCCCAGAACCATGAGGCCTGGAAGTGAACTTCAGAAGGGAAGAGTAAAGCTCAGTCTACAGCAGTCCCATGGTTTTATGAGTTGGAGCCCTCAGCAAGTGCTTTATTTCTTGGGTCTCAGGCTCATGCCAGTTCTCCTGGGGACTCTGAAATACAAGTTTTTCAGTGGCCAAGAGACCCATTGCTGGTGGCAGCAGAAGGGCGCTTGCAGGGATGCATTTCTTAGTTCTATCACTTTTCAGTGCTAAGGAGCATGTGTAGGGAGGTGCTGGTCGCTATCTTGAAATGCAGTGAGGAGATGTGGCCACGTTTTCTTCCCTCCATCTTCCAGCTGGACTTGCACATGTCCTTTTGGAAATACTGTGCTTTTTTTTCCCCCCACCCCTTTACTGAGATGGCATTTGGGAGAAGGGTGGGAAGGAGGACTGCTGGTGTTGTAGGCCCAGGAGCTGATGGAGATGGTAGGAGTTGTCCCTTGTTCACAGTGTGTATCCTGAACCCTCACAGATCTTGTCACAAAGGCAGTGGATCCCTCTGTCTTGAAGCATCCTGGGAATTAATTTTTTCCTCTCTGTGACCTGGAAATAGTAGCTGATGAAATAGCTCTCCAGCTTGCCAGTGATCTTCAGTACAGTATATTTTTCTGGCATAGTTAGTATCTGTATTTTCTTTTGCTTTGTTATGCTATCTGTATGTCACTCAGTTATGCGAGAATCAGTCATGGCTGGTCCTTCCTGCTTAACCCTTCTTGCTGTGGGTTCCAGCAAATAAATTTATGCAGCTTTACCTCAGAGACTAGATATTTTCCTATTTTAAAATGTCCGCATGAGGAAACTAGATATGTTTGGGGCTGACTACAGCTTTCTGCAATGACAAGTCTAACATTTCACATTCTAATTCTTGCCTTTTGCTGTTTTTGGCTTCCCTCTAGGCTACGGAGAGCTAAATGGTAACGCAGGAGAACGAGAAGTGTCACTAAAGGGCTTGTGCTCTGATGAAGCCACCGCCCCAGGATCCAGGGTACCCAATGGCAGCCAGCAGCTCGTAGATTCTAATGCCACCCCAAAGCAGACTGTGAAGGCCAGTCCTTTGGGGAAAGCTGGAATCAAAACCAAGAACTTCATTCAGAAAAATAGCATGGACAAAAAGAATGAGAAGTCCTACGAAAACAAACACAGGGAAAACCAATCCTCAGACAAGCCAGAGGGAGTGTCTATTCCAAACGGCGTGGTAACCAATAATTCCAGCTACATCACAAATGGCTACGTAGGCAAAGGGGCCGATAACGATGGTAGTGGCTCCGAGAGTGGATATACTACACCTAAAAAACGGAAAGGCAGGCGCAACAGTGCCAAGGGTTGTGAGAACTTGAATCTAGTACAGGACAAAATAATGCAGCAGGAGGTCAGCGCACCAACCTTGAAACAGGAACTTGAGAGTTTCAAGCCTGATTATAGTGAACAAAAGGGGAACCGAATTGAAAATACTAAGCCTGTTTGGAAATACGAGGCTGGGGCTGGTGGAGCAGGCCGGGGAAAGCCTGGGCTCGGGGATGTACCACGGAAAAACTCTGATGCCAAACCTGGGATTAGCAGCAAGAAGTTTGATGACCGGCCCAAAGGGAAGCACACATCGTCAGCTACGTCTAAAGAGGACTCATGGACCTTATTTAAACCACCCCCAGTTTTTCCAGTGGACAATAGCAGTGCTAAAATTGTTCCCAAAATTAGTTATGCAAGTAAAGTTAAAGAAAACCTCAACAAAGCAGCTCAAACCCCATCCACGTCATCCACATCATCCTCATCATCTTCATCATCTGCTGGGGAAACTCAGGCCCAAACATCAAGTCGACTGTCCCAAGTCCCCATGTCTGCTATGAAATCTGTCACTTCTGCCAGCTTCTCGAACGGGCCGATCCTCGCGGGGACCGATGGAAGTGTATATTCCCCAGGGGCCCAGCCACTGCTCTCCACTGCTGCTAGTACTGTACCATCGACCTCCTCCTCCGAGTCAGTACCCCAGGACACGAGTACAACTTCGACAGCCCTCGAACAAAAGAAATCTGGCCTTTTTATCTACCCTTCAAATATGCAAACTGTGCTCCTGGGGACAGCGCAAGTCGATTTCCCTTCACAGACGAATCAGCAGAACCTGGGGGATATCTTCCAGAATCAGTGGGGCTTGTCTTTCATAAACGAGCCCAGTGCTGGACCTGAAACCGTTGTGGGGAAATCTGCGGATAATCAGTTAATGGAAGTGACATTTCAAGGGGAATATCCTGCCACTTTGGTTTCACAGTGTGCTGAAATCATTCCCTCAGGAACTGAACAACCTGTGTTTCCTAAGGCTTATGAGCTGGATAAACGGACTAGCCCTCAAATTCTTAGTGCTGTTCTTAAGCCTGGGACTGCTGTTG
Organism: Ploceus nigricollis; assembly: GCA_013399945.1. Taxonomy (NCBI): domain Eukaryota; kingdom Metazoa; phylum Chordata; class Aves; order Passeriformes; family Ploceidae; genus Ploceus; species Ploceus nigricollis. Next base: position 149,469 of record VXBC01004081.1, on the reverse strand, counting down.
AGGGTGGTGTCTTAGCTTTGGAGTCGCATCACACAGGTGACCTACAAAAGGCAGACACCGGTAGCCAAGGTGCTTTAGTGTTTCTTTCAAAAGACTATGAAGTAGAGAATCCTCTGGCCTCTCCTACGAACAATTTGCTAGCCTCCGCCAAAGAACAGAGGTACCAGAGAGGCCTAGAAAGGAAAGATAGCTGGGGTTCTTTTGACCTGAGGGCTGCTATTCTATATCACACTAAAGGTAATGACTTAACTTGCTGCCTAAGGGCGTTTTTTTTTTTTTTTTTTTTTTGTTTCTTTTATTTTTAGAAATGCAATATTCTAACATGGTATGTTCCTTCCAGCAATTCTAATTGTTTTAAAAATGACCCTTTTCTTTGCTTGCATATCCTCTCACGGCAATAATGGTCCGGGGAAGTTACTCAAAGGGTTGTTTAATTAATGTTAAGAGGTATTTGTTTCCCTGTTCCCGGACAAGCATGAACGATGTTGAGAGAGATGATACTTAGCAGGTCCTCCTAAGCCACTTGGCATTGGAAGGAGTTAAATGTGTAGGTTCAGCTGCTCTGTTCCAGCTGTACCAGGTGATATTCTGTAGCTGTGAAGGCTTCATAGTCTGTACTCACACCTCTGCCACCAAAGTGTTGCAGCTTCTCCCCTGGGCAGATCAGACCATGAAATCATGGCTTTGAAGGAAGAAAAAATTATTCCTACAACTGTAGGTGTGATTTATTTTTTTAAGTGTGCCCGACTCACACTTTTTCCCTGCCCTTGAGTATTGTGGCAACAGCAAGACCAGTCTTTTCTTATCAGCTCCTCTGTGAGCTGCAGATTGAATTCTCTCCTTGTCTTTGTAGGCCACATCTTTCAGATGATTTTATTGCTTTCATGGAATCCTTTGTAGTCCAGCTCCCTTTTTTTCCTGGTTTTTTTTTGAGATTGAAATGACTCAAACACGATGCAGACACTTTAAAATGGGAACGAAGAGAAGGAAGCCTGTGGCATGGCTTGCTTTCTGCTTTAGCCTCAGCCCCAGAAGCTCTGTGGACTTGAGGCAGTGTTTGGTTTTTGGTGCTGGCTCAGTGTTAGCAGGAGCCTGGTTGTGTGTTCCCTTTTATCACAGTGTTATTTACTCTTGACCAACACTGGGACAGTTCCTTATTTTGACCCCCTTCTCTCTCCCTGCACCCCTCTACCCTGAAGGGAACAAGGCGATCATGCTTTTTTTGTTTAGTATTCCACATGCATATAGAGATAATGTCTTGCTCCCCTCTGCAGAGGGTGGCTACTTGGCTTTGGCAAATTTGCTGTTTTCACCCACTGCAACGTTCTTGAATTACCATTTCACAAACTCTGTATGGCATAAACTCGAATGCCTTCCTGTAATAATAACAAGCCCAGTCATTTAAAAATAATAACTCCAAATATTTTTTCCAGGTCATCTCCCTCTCAAGATGTTAACATTTCAAGCTCTAGTATTCTTGAGAACAGTGTTCATCAATTGATTTTATCTGGGTCCTCTCCCTTCTGCTCAGTTTATTCCAGCATTAAAGCAGGCTTTCTAGTCTCGTTTTTTGTGTCTGCTTGCAGCTTAAATCCCAGCTTCCCATCAGAAAGCATAACATGGAAGAAAATCCTCGGTGATCTTTTTCTTAATTTTGCAAATATTCCCTAGGCTTCTGTTTGCCTCTCTGTTGTCAGCCTGAACTTGTGGAGAAGCAATTGTGCTGCCAGCAAGGCTCATCAGCTCTCCCATTCTCACTTGCTGTGCAAGGCAGACCTCCGTGAAACAATAGGAACAACAGGAAAATAAAGAACACTCCCATCCCATGTCCTCTCAAGGAGGTGTTAACTTCAAAGCCTGGCTGCGTTGAGCTCTTCTAAACACAGGAGTTAATTACATTTATTGGCAAGAATGGCCACTTAAAGCACCCGTTAAAATACTGTTCTCTGCTCTTCTTCTGCATGTGAATGGTCTTGCTTTGAGCATCCAGAGCAAACACCCTCACGATGGCCTGGGGATACCCAATCCTGACCCAGCACTCATCTCTGCTAATTTCTTTTTCACATTATGTATGTGCCATCTTCAAGGTGTTACTTAGGGGTAAAAGATGATGGCTGTTTCTAATCAACTTTGTCGTTAATGCTGTGATGAGGTGCTCCAGACACCTTGGGCTTGTCTTTCTCCTATTTAGTGTTCAGAAGCTATTGCTGCTTTACAAAGCAAGAGATCAGTCCAGCTCTTAGTACTTCCATAATGATGGTGGGTGTTGCATTTTATGCTTGGGATGAGTTGGGTTAAGGGATATTTGGAGGTACGGTGCCTCCTGTCCTCTCTCCATGGCCGTGGTCCTGCACCAGAGCCCCACCACGTGCTGTGACATGCCTCAAAACTGGAGCTGGGGGTGTGTTTGCAGGACAGCAGTGCGGGGGTTAATTCCCACACTGAGCTCTCCGTTTATCTTGGGCTGTTTTCCTGAGGTCCAACTCCAAGCCAGCCAGTTCCTCTGCAGGAGGAAAAGAGCGATTTCACTCGGATCCTTTTCACGAGCTGCCTTTTCCTCCTTGCTCGAGAGAGCGTGTGCATTTGCCTGGGTTGGTGTTAGGGCATTCCAGGCGGTTGGGTCCTCAGACTGTTTAGTTTTCATTTTGAGAGTTGCATGAACTTCTCCCTCTCAGATTGATCTGTTTGCTGTTGAGCAAAGTCTCAGTAGTTTGATCTTTGCATCTGCCCTGCCCTTGGGGTTATGAACACAAAGAGGAACGAAAAAAGGACAGGGGTGAGTGTGGAGCACTGTGGGGTCCTGATGTGTTCCCTACCCTGAGCTCCATGTGCAGTGTTTTAGTGCAAGGATGAAGCTCTGGGGGTTGCAGAGAAGAATGAGCTGTAATGTGAGTGGTTGCAGTGCTTTGAATGTCACAAATGTGCACTCTCTTGCACTGTTTGTGCCTGCAGTTGTGACCAGGTTGTGTGGATCCTCATCCTGGGCTGTAAATTTCTCTGGGAAAGCCTCCAGCTTACTCAGTAGCTTTGTTCCAGCAAACCAGGCTTTCCTGTGCGTGGTTTGCCCAGCAACTGCACAGGACATTATAAACGGTAATTGCTTCACAGCTTCCCTGTGGAAAGATGGATAGAGGAGGTGGCACCCAGAGAGAGCTGGCTCTGGTACAGTGCTCCTGTAACTCACCACAGTGTCCCTGAGTGCTGGCGAGGCTGGGTGGCTGCAGAGCACAGCGAGGTCCTGGTGGAGGATTCCTGTGTTCTTTTGCCTGTACCCTGACTGCTTTTTCTCCAGAAGTCAGAGCACTGGGAACAGTTAGGCAAGGATGATGATGCACTCTCTTGTTCTTCTTGGACGCTTTTCCTCTTGGTTTCCTTGTACCCCTGCTTCATGGCGTGCTTCTTCTTTTTTTCCCCTCTGTTTAAAGGACAGAAAGACTCCCTTGATCGTCTGATCTGCCTGAGTGTAAAACACGATCCTTCAGTGTGGCTGCCTTTACTGACAGCCCGTGCTGCTCCGAGTTTGTGGTGGTGCCTTGAAATGCTCACAAGTGACAGATCTGATTTACCAAGGGAGATCTGATTTAGCTCAGCACTGGTGGGCCTGCTCTGGATGTGCTTGGAGACAGGGGTGGGCTTCACATGGGAGACTGGAAGGCCCAGAAAGGAGTAGTGCTCTCATTCCAAGTCATTGTCCCCTATCTAGGTTGGAAGTTGAACTTCTGCCTTGGTGTGGCATTGCCAAAATCCTTATCTTTTTGAGGTAAAACTGATTCTTGCAGATATTTTGGTCTTTCAGATAAGGAGGCTGAGTGTATGTCAGCTTTACTTGCATCGAAACCAGCATCTTCTTACTGCTTTAGTCCTTCTTCTAAAGACAGCTGGATGGAGCACTTCATATCAGAATAATTGTCAACACTTTGGAGAATTTTGTCCTGTTCAGGCAATTGCAGTCTTCCAGGCCAGGCTGTCACTAACACTGAGCTCTAGATGGCTTTGTGGTGGGAAGCTCAATAATTTGCTTGTCCTGAGCTAAAAGGCAAATAATTGAGGCCTCCAGCTCAGCTGCACAGCAGCAAAGACCACATGGGTGGAGGAGAGGGAACTGCAGGGTTTCCCTTGTTCTTGCCCCTGGATTTCTGCCTGTGCTGCTGCTTTGTTTCCTTCTCAGCATGTTGGTTGCAGCAGCATCTCTGCTCGCGTGAAGAAGCAGGAGAGCAGCATGGAAAATAGAGCAAGGCAGCGTGGGCCAGCCAGGAGTGGCGTTCGCCGGAATGGTGAACTGGGTCAGAAGAAATAGCAGAGCTGTGAATTCAGCAAATTTCATCCTTTACATCAGGAGAGGGGGGAAAAAAAAGCCTTGGTTTCCCATCCCCCCATGGTGGGAAGGGGTTAGAGCTCGCTCTGTTGGTTATGGCTTTGTGGGGCTTGAGCTGTGGGGCAAGAGCTGATTTAATTCTCCTTCCAGTCCCTGCTCTTTCCAGTTGTCAGGATGAGTACAGTGTATGCTGTACAGCCATGAGTCTCCACAGCATGGAGTACTTATTCTTTGTTTTGTTTCCAGGCAATCCCTATACTTAATCATTGTCCTGCAGATACAAACAGCAAACATCAGACAGAAGTGGTCCCTTCTTGTTATTTCTTTACTGTTGTATTTTAGGGACAATTTTGGGATTTATAAGGACAGTGATTTAGTAGCATGGCGTTGTGCAGACACTTCTGTTAGCAGGGATTGCCTCTCTAGCAAGGAAAATGTGTGTAAAAGTGCCTGTCTTAGCAAGTTATTAAAGAAGCACTTCTTTCCCCTCCAAGGTTACGTACCAGTCCTGCTGTAAAGTTTATTGACCTATGAGGAATCCCAACACAATCACCAATGTGCCTTAGTCTGTTCCTGACATCAAAGCTTTCCTCCAGTGACCCTTTGTTTCAGTGATAGTCCCCAGAAAAAGGGGTTTAGGTGGATGTGGCTGGGACTGTCTGCCCCAGGCAGTTCCTCAGCAAGCCACGAGCCTGAGGGCTGTGGAGAAGCCAGCTAATTGTTAAAAAAATATCCTGGAAAACGAGAGGTTTGAAGGGGCACAGGAGGTGACCTAGTTCTGCCCCTGGCTTGGAGCAGGGCTGGCTTTGATGCTGCGTTGTGCAAGGGCTTGTTGATGGCATTTTCTCCAGCTGGGTTGGAGTCCACTTGAGAAGAAAGTTTGCTGTTTCCCCAGCCACACATCTGTTTTTGGGAATGGTGGCTCCTGTTGGGCAGGTCTTTGGGAAAGCAGCAGTTTTGGGGCAGTATCTGAGAGACTGGACTCGGGCTGGTGGTGAGGATACCCTTTTCTCATGCAGGCTGAGCAGCTCTAGGAGTCCTTTGCTTAAACTCACTCTGGAAGCTTTATCCAGGGAAAAGAGGCTCAAGAAAAGAGCTCTTTGAGCACAAAGAAGGAGGGCTGAAAGCAGGCTTGGGGCCTCTTGCATGCCCAATTCTTGGGGGCTGTCTTTCCTTCTGCTTGGCTGGAGCCAGGCATTGGGCAGCAGTGGCTCTGCTGAGCTGCCTGTCCACCAAGTCAGTCACCAAGTCACCCTGTGACAGTGGCCATGCATTTGTCACAGTGCCTTTTGTCAGTCACAGGTGATCACAGCCTCGAGCTGGCAGGAAAACTTGACTGTATTACCAAGTAACGCAGAATAAATCATACAATTCCATTTTAAGATTGAAAAAATCCCTTTTTTCCCTAGTTTTGTGTTGCAGTTAGCCTAAGACTTAGTTTCTTTTCCCTTGTGAAGTTGTTTCACTTGGTCAGTGTGCTTTAACCTGTGCTGTACCCTGTCCCTGTGCTGCCAGGTGGAGGGGAGGACCTTGCTCTGCTGATGGCAGGTGATATTTAGTAAGAGCTGTTACTGCATTGTTTGCTGATGGTCTTTGGTTTTGTAGCTTGGTCCTGCTGAGCATCTGCCAGCCAGTGTGTCCAGGTGTCTGGGATTTCCAGGACACTTTACACCACCCTCCCTTTCTGAAGGAGGAGAAGGGAAATTGAAGTCTGAAAAGGCTTAGGTTTGTTAGATTTTTTTGAAACAGAGTTTTGTCAACTTAGTAGTTTTTTGGTGTGTTCTTAACAGTATCTCTGTTTGTATATCCATATATCTGTTTGTCTTATTGTCAGATACTCTTAATACATGGAGTTCACGTTCTTATGGTGTCCAGAGCAGTTAAGGCCAGATGAAGTGCACAAGACAATGGTTTGTGTATGGGGGTATAGTGGTGGGTGGTGCTTCAGCTCTGCCTTGTATTTCAGGCTCAAGCATTGCGCTAATGTGCAGGAACCAACAACTTGAGAGTAGTTTTCTGTCCCCTGCCTTTGGGGAAAGCTGTTAAACTGGGAGATGTTCTTTAGCTGCTAGGAAATGATGCATCAAACTGCACTGAGTGGAAAACTCGCTCCACGGGAGGTAATTTTAGTAGCTGGTTCATTTTACTTCAGGGGAATCTGCATCTGGCAGATGAGGAAGGCAGTCCCTTGCCAGCCTGCTTGTGTCCCTGGGGTGTTAGAGGCTGGCTACTATTCCCAAAGCACTTAGGGCTCCCCAACAGAAGTGCAAAGTGTTGCTGTTACTATCCTGACGCAAAAATAACAGACCTTGTAAAATTTTGTTGGGTCCTTCCTTACAAAAGGCTTAATTGTGCAAGGAGGGCTGGCAATATTTATTTGCATGCAATTTCCTGCCCCAGGGAGCTGGAGATTGTAGGGGACAAAGGACAGATGAAGGGTTGGAGAAGGGAGGCGATTGATGGAGGTGACACTTGGCACACATCGTGCTGAGGCCGTGGGTTTTGTAGGGCTTTTTGTTCTTCCTTTCCTATGCTGGTTAGTTTACTTACTGCCTTGTTTTGTGCTTTATGCGCATCCCATGCTGTCTGATAATCTCTTACCATTCCCTTTTCCTAGCCCCTACCAAGGTCCTGTCACCCTTTCTGGCAGAAAAGAGACTCAAAAGTGGTTCTTGGAAAATTGTGTTCCGACTAATACTCATTTTCTATAATTTTGTCTATTGAACTTGGGCACAGGGTACAGTCAGCATCTTAAAAAATGTTCTCATGTGCTCATGAAATTCCAGCATGATAGCAGCTCAAAGTAGTTATTTTGAATGGTTCTCTAAAGATGCATCTTTGTTTGGGGGATATTTTAAAGGGAAGAGCCTTCTGTTTCTCAGTCTTAATGAAAAGAACATTTAACTTTGCTGTTATTTCTTAGGTAAACAAAATCATGTGCATGTCCAGGGAGAATTGAGAAGGGTTTGTTTTTAGCCTACAAATGTGTTGTAGAGGTAAACTGTGGGAAGAACTGCAGGCCAGGTGTGTGGAGCATCACACCTTGCTCCTGGACAGTGCATTGGCAGCAGCTCTGCAGAGATGTTCGCACAGCAGCCCTTGCCTGGTGCCTCAGCACACACATGCTGTGAACCATGTGCAGCTCACTGTGTCCAGCACTTCTCATTTCACACTCACTAAGCATCAACTTGCAAAAATCATCTCTCCAGGCTCCTTGTTGAGGCTGTAATGTGCAAAGCAGCATTGGAGTCAGAGTAGTAAAGCCTGAAGTTAGATTGTGATGTGTAGGACTGGTGAATGGTGATGACATTTCTGATGCTCAGCTTGGCTCTCTGACCCTTAAGACCATGTTACAGTATCCCTTTGCCTTTTATTGCTGGATTATTCATGTCAAATTTCTGTAGTGCTGTGGGCTGGGCTGGGGCTGTGCTGCTGGGTGGGAGAGGGTTGGCTCTATTTGAAAGCCCCAGCACAACTGCCACACTTGGAAAATTAAAGTGTGTTTGGAGTGGTGTCTAATGGCAGCATCAATCTGCATAATAACAGTGGTCTCCTTTTGTCTCCACAGAAATGGAAGCGGTTTGGAATTTGCAGAAGCAAGGTAAGGATGCTGGAAGGAATAAATGAACCAAATTGCTCTGTCTGGTGGGAGGGGGGATGAATGAGAGCGGGTTGTCGCTGTGTCTAGAGATGCCTGGGTTCAGCTCTGCAGTGCCTGCAGTTCCTAGTCTGGATTTATCTCTGTTTCAGATCGCTGAAAGTCAGGACAATAAGCTTTGCTATAATGGTGAGGTGCTTGGAGAGAAGCAGAGTCTCTAAGAGAGCAATAAACCCCGTGTCAAATTAGATTTAATGACTCCTCCTTATGTGTCTACAAAATTGCTTTCTATTTCTGGTGTTGGGTGTCGCATCCAATAATAAGTTTTAAATTCTGGTGTATCCCCACAAGTCACCTGAGAGGAGATTTTGTGTGGGAAGAGCCGTATGTGGAGACCTGTGTGCTGCTGTGGGGAGCAGGCTCTGCTCTGGGGGAGCCAGCCTGGCCTTGGGGTGGCTTGGCAGGAGGGGACATCTGAAGGAAAAGTCTGTTAACAGCCAAGTACCTTGTGTTTATTTTCAGCCACAGGGCCTGAAAGTAGCTTGTCCAAAACTTAGGCTTCTGCTTTCTTTCCAGATCCCAAAAGGATAATCACTTATGATGAAGCCATGGATCGCCCAGATCAATGAAGGTAGCAAGACAAGACTGCCTGTTATAACCTTTCTGCAGCATTTGTGCTGTTCGTGGGGGACAAAAAGGCTTTTATGCTCCTTCTAAATCTTCAGTGCAGCAGAGGAACCATAACTAGAATCACAGGATAATATATACAAATATATATATAGTTATTTAAAAATGGCAACTGAAAGTAATTAGACTTCTTAAGGAATCTGAAAATTTATTTCAACGAGACTACACACGTGATTATTTAATCTCCGGTACTGAATAGATTTTTTTTTTTTTCATTTTTGTTTTGTTTTGTTTTTGTTCAAAGAGTGAATGCAAGTGATTAAGGAATACAGACTCAATTACAAGCCCGGTTTCAAAGTTCCTGCTGTCGTCTACATGGGCAACAGCAACCCACTGGAGAGGCATTTCCACTTGACAAGGTTTCTGTTTCTTGTTCTGTGACTGTAGTGACACACTAATCACAGGGAAATCGGGATGATTCACCATCCTTCATCTCCTCTTTCCCTTACACCTCCCCTGTTTGGATTTTTTTTTTCTGATTTGTTTTCCATTGAATGCTGGAGAAACACCTTGAAGTTTGCAGGTTTTTTTTTTTTTCCAGAGATTTTTAATCCGCATGTTNATGCTCTTTTATATTTTAATGCAGTCTGTGTATTTCCGGGCTCTGCTTCTAATTATCTCTTAATAAAAATATATTTTATTACAAAAAAAAAATGGAGGACTTAGGAATGAAAATAATAATTTTAAAAAATAAAAAAAAAAGTAATCCCAGGGAAAGGAAANCCCCTCTTTCCCCTACCCCTCCCCTTTTTTGATTTTTTTTTTCTGATTTGTTTTCCATTGAATGCTGGAGAAACACCTTGAAGTTTGCAGGTTTTTTTTTTTTTCCAGAGAATTATAATCCGCATGTTTTGCCAGAAGTAAAGCAGCAATCCTGTGCTGGTGATATTGTCTTAAAAGGATCATTCTGCTGAGGGAAAGATGGTAATACTGCAGTTCTAGGATGCATGGTGAAGTCACACAGTTGACCTGGCTCCTGTTACATGTTGGACTATTGCAACTGAAGAGTTATTTCATTTTAAAAGACAACATGGAAAAATAAGCAATCTGTTTAGGCATTTAATATGGAGGAAAAAAAAAAACAACCCACTGTTCCCACAGTTTAATGCCATTGTATTACTGGGAGCAAGAAAAAAAAAAAAAGACAAAAAAAAAGTATCTTCTGCTTTCAACTGTAGGTGCTTCATATTTGCTCTGTCTGTCTCCTAACACTAAATGTGCTGGATTTTTTTCCCATTTTCATTGGAAAACTGAAGAGGAATTGAGTTCTGCTAACTTTCACCCTTCTTGAATTATTTTTTCTCTTTAAAAAAATTTCAAAATAACAAAAAAATGAAAAAAGTTAAAAAAAAAAAAAGAAAAAAAAAAGGAAATTTGAATCCTTTTCAATTTGTCCATAGAACGCCAATGGCTGGGCTTCCTGCCCCTTGGAAATGCTCTTTTATATTTTAATGCAGTCTGTGTATTTCCGGGCTCTGCTTCTAATTATCTCTTAATAAAAATATATTTTATTACAAAAAAAAAATGGAGGACTTAGGAATGAAAATAATAATTTTAAAAAATAAAAAAAAAAGTAATCCCAGGGAAAGGAAAGCTTCCTAGCAGTGGTAGGGAAGGCTGAGCAGAGTGCAGGCTCCAGCTGTGTAATCCCTCTGTCCCATTGCAGCTTGTGTAATGTGTCCCAATCATCTGGGGGTCAGGTAGTTTTTCTGGGTTTTTTTAAAAGGTGGGAAATTCACAGGGTCCAGTGCAAGAGTGAGAAATGAATAAAGCAGAAATGGGTTTGTTGACCAGCCCCAGCTCCCCATGTAGCCAGTGCTTATCATGGGTGCTGGTGGCCTAATCCTGGCTCCCAAATCAGCAGCAGTTGGTATCTCCTAAAATGAGACTGGACCCTCTGTGGCATTACAAGGAATAGATAAACCCAAAACTTTGGAATACCCTCTGTGCTTAGATCTGTCCATCGCCAGAGGGTCCCACAGGGCTCCATTGTCAGCCCATTTCTCTCCAACATCTCATTAACAACCTGGGTTCAGGACTCAAAGAGATACTAATTTTGCTGACATGCTAAACTGGGAGGAACTTTTAATACCCTCAAGGGCAGAGAGCCCTCAGCAAATTAGAGATGGGCAATCACCAGCTGTATGAAGTTTAACAAGGGAGAGTGTTGGATTCTGCACCTGGGCTGGGCAGCCCTGGATAGACTGGGAGGGACCAGAGCAGCACCATGGAAAGGGAGCTGGGGGTCCTGGTCCATGGCCCATTGGATCTGAGGCAGCAGTGCCCTGGCAGCCAGGGGGCTCAGCAATGTCCTGGGGGACACCAGGCCCAGCATGACCTGTCCTGCTCTGCTCTGCACTGGTGCAGCCTCACCTCGAGTTCTTGGGGCAGTGCTGGGTACCACAATAAAAAAAATACCCCTATTAGAGAGCATCCCAAGGAAGCCATGAGGATGGGGAAGGGTCTGGAGGGGAAGCCTTATGAGATCACTTGGTTTGTTCAGCTGGAGAAAAGGAGACTGAGGGGAGACCTCGTTGTGGTCTTCAACATCCTCCCAAGGGGAAGCAGGGAGGCAGGTACCAATCTCTTCACTCTCATGACCAGTGACAAGGAATAGCCTGAAGCTGAGTCAGGGCAGGGTTAGGCTGGATAGCAGGAAAAGGTTCTTCACCCAGAGGGTGGTTGAGCACTGGAACAGGCTCCCCAAGGAAGTGGTCACAGCACCAAACTCGTCTGAGTTCAACAAGAGTTTGGACAATGCTTTCAGGCACAGGATGGGATTCTTGGGGTGTCCTGCACAGGGCCAGCAGTTGGACTTGATGATCCTGATGGGTCTCTTCCAACTCAGAATATTCTATGATTCTATCGCTTTCTTTTTTTTTTTTTTTTTTTTTTTTTTTTTTTTTCCTTTTTTTTTTTTTTTTTTAGTAGGAGTATGTAGCATGTGGTTTTTTTAATTGTTTTTATACTTTTAATAAGATTGTTCCTGAATGAGACACTTGAGTTCATGGTGGGACAATGAAACTGAAATTCTGTACCTTGTGTAAGACGCTCGCTTTCTGCCACGCTTAAACATTTGACTATGGATTGCCTACTCCATTTGATGTATCCAAAGCTATATAGTATAATACTGAGTGTGATACTATATAGTCATCATGTATTGTATCAGTCCAGGTTCAGAAATGTGTGGTTGGCCAGTCGCAAATAGTTCTGTTTCACCTATAAACTTGTACCACCTCTGCAGGTGTGTGTAACTTTGAGATGCTAACATGTTTACAGATGTGCCCAACATCTAGTCCTCCAACGTTCCTATTTTTAATTCTGTTGAGTCTCCCAACTGCTTGCCAAAAGTTGGAATCACCTCCAGCTCTGCTGCTGAAGAGCTGGGGCGTTCCTGAGCTTTAAAGTGTTGAACAAACTGGATAGTGGGGCTGGGAGAATGAAGGTGGAAGAAATGTTCTTTTTCCTTTTTTATTATTATTATTATTTTCAAAAAGTTGAAGGCTAATAGCAAAGTTTCCAGTTTGTTTTACTGGCTTTAAGGCTCTGCTGTGTATTTATTTGCCTTGTGTAGTCACTTGTCGCCTTAAAGGCTGGGTTCCATTAAAAAAAAAAGAAAAAAAAAAAGACAAAAAAAAAAGACAAAACCACCCTGTTTTGCTTCCCTGGGGTCTGTGCTGTCCTGTACCCCTGCCCCAGGCCCGTGCTTGGGGCGATGCAGGAGTTGAGCAGCACTAACCCTGCGCCTCTAGAAAGGTCTGAGTCTTGCTGAATATTTGAGGACTCTCATCTTGGCCTAGTCCAGTCTGTCACCTGAATAATGAAAGAAATGCTGAGAGAAGCTCGGTTCAAGCAATGGGTTGGGCTGGATTCCCCCTGATGCTCATCTCTGTGGCTTTGCCTCGCCAGCGGGACCCATCCAGAAACACCCTCGGCAGCACCTTCTCTGCTGTATTTCTGACCATCCTCTGTTCAGATGTCTGTCTGTCTGTCCGTCTCCATGAGCTCCACGGCGTGTGCTCAGCGCTAAGCAGTTAGGAATTCCTCTCTCTGAGCTCCCGTAGCTCCGGCTCCCTGGTATTTCTGGGATAGACTATTGCCTAGAGCCAGGCAGGACCATGGAAGGAACTTCCTCGTGCTGTCGTGTAACTCACCCTGTCGCTGTCTGCAGTCCTCCCCAAGTCCTCACACAATTCTTAACTGAGCACTTATTAAAAATATCTTAAGATTTAATCTGTTTTCTGATTATTTTTGTGTAAACTTAAAAAAAAAAAAAGAAAAAAGGAAAAAAAAAACCAAACTGAAATTGAGCTGTGACTAATTTAGCACATTGAAATAACGATAAGGTGTTACTGATAAGTCTCATGTTTTGTTCTGTTTTGTTTGACTCAGAGTATTAGTACTGTAGCATAAACCAAATACAGCCTGGGAAGGGGAGCAGCAGCCTCCTGTCCTGGGTGTGCACCCGAGGGTGTCTGTGGGGGCGAGGAGCTGGTGGTGCGTGTGCGAGCATCTGACTTGTGAGGAGAGCGAGCGTGTATTTATTTGTGCCATTGTTTTCATTACACTGAGTAAAGAAAGTTTTAAAACAAAACCCCTTCAGTATGTCTAGTATCGGAAAGCAGCACTAAGGGTGAGATCATGACCTATTTTTTTATTAGCTATGAAGATACTAATTCAGGTTAAGGCTTCTCTCTCATTTCTGTTCCTGTTGTGAGTCTCTTTCATCTGGTTCCCTTTCCAAGCTGTTTAGTGGAGTGAGGATTCCTGCACGGGCAGGGGCTGTCTCCTTTCTCCTCTGGTCATTCCCCACCTCTCCTCCTCTGCCAGCAGGTTCTTTTGGGTGTCTCTTGTACAGGGTCTTGTGTAATAGAGACTGGAACATGTAGTGCCAGCCAGATCCAGCTTGGCATCTGCTTGCTTTTTGGTGGATCATGGAGTGTTTGTGTGTTCCAAGAGGTGCTTCAACAACTGCTCCATGACAGTGCTTTGGGCCCTTCAGTCTCTGCTCTCTCCCACTCCACCCATTTGGTGGATTGGCAAAGCAATGGCTTTCAAGCTTTGCTTGGAGTTTGGTTTTGGTTTAAGCCCACCTCGATCCTCTGTGAAACCTGGTAGAAATCTCCTGTCTCTTTGACCAGTGGGTACCTCCAGGGCATGGATTCTGTCACTAACCCACTTCAAACCTTTCTGAGCTAGTAAATCCCACTTTTTGCCTTTCATAGCTGCTGTGAACTTCTTTGAAATGTGGAAAGAAACCCAATTCTCACTAGGCTGTGAGTCTGGCGGCTGGGAGCAGGTGATGGGTGAACCAGCTAGCTAAATGGAAAGAAACATTACTTCCTGCTAGGAAAAACATAGGAAAAAAAAGAGCTGGAAGTTGTCCTCCCAGTTGTGTGTGTAATTAGTGCTTTCACCTTCAAGGAAGTGTTACAGTAACACCATAGTGTCCTTTCCCAAGTGGCCAGTGGGTGACCTCAGGGACATCTGCGAGTGATGGCGTTCACAGAACGCCAGAACTACTGATAGTTTTCCTGTGTGTCCAGGTTTTGATCTTGATTCAGTAAATTGCTGTGGTGTCCCAAGCTTTCAGGAGTCTCACCCTCTCATCCCTAGAAGACTTTTCTGTCCGTCCATCCGTGGTGATTTGTTTTTTTTACAGAGGCTGTTTACAAGGGAGCTGGTTGAGGCTGGGGGGTGGAGAGAACAAGGATTCACCCACTTTAAAGCTGCTGCACGTTTTCACACTGGTGTGTAAGGCAGGAGAAAGGCTGGTGTGGTGGAGTAGCCAAAAAAGCCAGGGTAGTTCTGGCTTTGGCCACCACCAGAGTGTTTTTCCATGTGGGAAAACCCCAGTGCACACAGCTGGGAAGCAGGAACCAGGGCTGGTGGGAAGGAGATCTCAATGTGCTGCCTTCCAGGGATTACAGAGCTTTAGAGGTTTGCCCTGTACATGTTATACCCCAGAGTCAGGTTGGCTCCTCTGCCCTGCCCAAGATCCTCTAAAGCAGCAGGAGAGTGGAGCTGTGGATGTCTGGGGAGGTAAAAGAGCCCTGTGGTGGCCTCATGTCCTGGGTATGAGCCCACTCCCTGTGCTGGGACTGGAGCAAGAGTCCTCCCTGTGCCCTCACCACGGGGTGCTGAGCTGGATTTATCTTGACTGTTAATCGGAAAGCTTTTATAACAGTGTCCAGAGCTCTAAAGCCATTTTGTAAGATAGCAGTGTCCCTTTTCTACAGCCTTATTAAAGAGTAGAAGATCTTTCAAAAGAAGAAAACAAACAAACAAAAAAAAATTGCTCATTTCTTTCTGTGGTATGGAACTTGTGTACTGCGAACTTCTGAACATTTAGCAAAAATACAACTTACAGTTTTCTTAAAAAAAAAAAAAACAAACAAAAAACCAACAAAAAAATCCCCAGCCTGTCTGCTTTCCATACGGTCTTTCCTCAGGTGCTAAATAAGGGTTCCAAAAATGGATACTGCTTTAGGAGTTTCTGCTTTATTCTTAAAATACATATTTTTTTGCTTAGGTGTTGTAAAGATATTTTAACAAGAATGGTTTTTTTTAATGTAAATAAGATTGTGTCTTTAATTTTTGTTTTATCTCCTTTTTGTCCATATTGAATAGTCTAATTTTCATTTTTGAGAAGGACCCTCTTATGCCCTTCCCCGAAGACATTTCATTAAGTGTTGCTGCATTTAAGAACGAATCTACAACTGTTCATTGTCTTGGATTAATGCTGATGCTGCTGCTATAAGTAACCCTGAAAATCAAGAATGTGTGATGCACTTTTGTTTTTCGTTTTTGTTGTTTTGTTTTTTTAACATGACCATGTAGTTCCTCTGCAGATAGCTGAACCCTCCTGTAACACAGCCACTAACTGGAGGAGTGTAGGAACTGGGGGAGCTGGGGTGTAGGACAGGGGTGGACCTGATTTTGGTGCTGACCTATGGGAATTTCTATGCAAACGCAAGCAAAGGAGAACTCTTTAACTTGAGAGAACACTGTGCTTTTTTATTTTTTATTATTTCTTTTTTTCTCCTTCCTTTTCTCAAGCTGCTATTGGAAGGGTAGTGCAAATCCCTGAGGTTTTCAACTTCTCCTTCCTCCATGGCTGGTGGTGCAGGAAAGGTGCCTGAGTAACTTGTAAGGTAGAAAAACCTCAGTCAGCTCTTGTCTCGTCTCTGGTTTTAATATATTTGTTTTCTATTTGAATTTGTCTATAGAAGGAAATTGCTCATCTCTAAAAAAAGATCTTTTGAATGCTTTATCTCAATGTGAAGTTAACCAGCAGTATTAAGGATTGCATGGCCTCCATCCTGCCCTTATCCCAGTGCTGGGGACCCACCAGCTCCTTCTCCACCTGGGGAGCACTCGGTGCCTGGGCTCAGATGTTTTCCAAGAAAAAAGTGAGGTGAAGCCATCCACCCAGCCAAAACCTGCCAATAAAAGGCTTAGGGAGCAGTGGAGGGAGGTCTCACTGCATCAAGGCGCTGCCGTGAGGCACAGGCAGGTCCAGAACCTCTTCTCTTTATGGGTCACACCTGGACTGTGGTGGGGGAAGTGTACCCTGGAGGAGGAGTTTACTGGAGGGGAAAAAGGGATTTTACTTGACTATTTATAGAAGATCCTTTTGGAATATAAAGTACCTCTCTGCAAAGTGGGGGAAGAGTAAGGAAGGTCTGAAGTCGTGTAGGAAAAACACTTGGGGATTACAACTGCCTGGAAAATAGTCTACAAATACATAGGCCAGAGCTTTCTGCCTGTTTAGTTAGTTTTTTCAGCATCAATTTATTTCTTTTTCAGACAGCGTTTGCTCTTTTGCACACCGAGGTGTGTGTGTACATCTGACTCAATGTGCCTTGCATGTGTGCTTAGTCTTTCTGGAGAGAGGTGGTGGGGTGTGAGCTGGGGACGTGGCCGCGAGGGCCACTCCCCATCCACAGTCAAGGGTTCCTTAGTGTCCCAGTGACCCTTGGGATCAAAATGAGACCTGGACTCCAGGCTGTGTAGTGGCTGTCTTGTTTTGGGGATGATGTCCTGTGCAGTGGCACCTGTGACTTCAGAGGGGAGTGGGAGGGAGAGAAAGAAAAGCTGCTTCGCTCTTCTGTGGACAAAAAATCAGCATTGCCACGGTTCACCTGCAGAGCCAAAACAAGCCGAGGTCTGGAACCGGCTTTGCTGGAGTTCAGGCTCTCTGTGGCACCATGATCCCATTATCCAGGGGATTTATTCCCTGCTAGGTTGTGCTTCTTGTTTCTGTGGGGTTTACAAGATTTTTTTGTAAAGGAGAAGTCAACACGCCTTGCTGAAGTTAACGAAATCCAAACGCTTGTGTTTGCAGTCAGTGACTCAGAACTCCAAGCTGTGCAATTCTGGGTTCTCCATCTCCCGCCCCAGCGTGTGATGATTCTGTCCGAGTCTTTCTGTACTTCTGCCACAGTAAATGTGAAAGCTTGCTTGCATTATTTTTTAGAAATGCATTTTGCACACTCGGGTTTCGCTGAAGCTCCGTGAAAAGGTTAGTTTGAAGCAGATGAATAAAGCTATGCACATGTTTTGAAAGTTTAATTTGTGTCTCATTACCAGAAGTGACTTATCTGCCCTCTTTTGCATTCCTGTGCTGTCATTGCCTCCATTCTCTTCACCATCTTGGAGGGTATGATGTAAGGTGACAGTTCTTTGCTGACAGCTGTAGCAGAAAACTGGCGCTTCTTGATTTTTTTAGTAGCCTTTCTCTCTCCTTTGCTTTCTCTGTATCTCTCTGTATAGCTATATAAATATATATATTATTTTTTTATTTTAAAGAGCCTACTTTAGTAACTGAATCGGAGGGAGCGGGGTGTGCTGGCTTGTGTTTCAGATACACTTTGTGCTGTCGGATGAACCAGTGCCCTTTTTGTCTCCGGGGAAAGCGTGGTGGTGGCACCCACTGGTGTCCCCATGGGGACAGGGAAGCCCCACGCAAAGCAGCTTTGGGGAGGGGATGGAGACGAGTCCACTGCGCTGCAGGCCGGTGGCGTGGGCAAACTCGAGGCTTCTAATGACAAAATGAACCAAGAGGAATCTTACTGCTGTGTATTCCCACTGTGAGGCAGGAGGGACAGGGTTCCTCACTATCCCGCTGCGAGGCTGGAGTGGAGACTGGGTTCCCTCCAGCCTCAGGGGTGAGAGCTTTATTTTGGTTTTGTTTTCATGCGTTAGGTGCATTGGGTTGCAGGTACCACCTTTGGAAACATGTTGCTTAGCCCAGAGCCTGTGTGCGGGAGAGTCGGGATTTTGTGGCGGGAGAAGGACCCTGACAGCTTTCTGCTCCTGTTCCCTTCGCCATGGCAGAAATTTGTACTAACTTGACAGCTTTTTTTCATACAGAACAGGGCTGCTTTTCTATCTACCATCACACGTGTACTTACACACCTTCAGCGGCTTCCCAGCCTCTGAAGGTCCTCAACTTGTTTACTGGGGGGGACTGATGCCCCTCTCTCCCCCTTCCCTGAATATTTCAGTGTTAAGGGCGGTGCAAAACACAACCGCGCGCTTCGACTGCGAGCTGGGGCTGGAGGGATCCCTGCAGGCAGAGCCGGGCAGGGTCTGCCTCCTCTCCTGCCCCCCTTCCCCGTCGATAAGTTCTCATTTCGTTCCTGGTTTGTATTCAAATCGCTGCGAGGGGTTGTGCTCTACCTGCTCAGGAGCTGAATTACCTCTGACCTGCGGAGAGGGGCAGCCCCTCTTTGGTGTCGGTGTTGTAGTGTGCGACTACACGGATCAGTAAAGGTAGTCTTTGTTTCCTTCTCCCCTCCCCGGTGATTTCCGATTAGGTTAATGCACTCTGTGTGCCCAGCTGGAAAAGCGTAGGCGTTTTCCCAGTGGTGAGAGGGTGGCTAGAGGAGTTTAGTGTAAAACCTGCTGTAGCTGTGTCTGGCGCAGCCCCTTGCGCTGGTGTGGGTGATGTCACGGACTGTAAGGATAGGTAATGTCCATGAGCTGTAATGGCATGATGTATCTTTACCAATGATGTCATACTTCACACTGAATGTTTAAAAAAAGAAAAAAAACCTTACCTGAAATTTTGTTTATTCTGCACCAACAGGTCTTCAAAATTTATCCAAATTTTATTATTTTATCAGGAAAAAAAAAGAAATTTGTGTAGATCGAATACGTTAAGACAGACAATAAGTGATGTAAATTGTTGAATAAAAATTTTAAAGTTTGTGGGTGTCAGTGTGAGTTTCTTTTTTGCGTTTTCAAGGAGCAGCCTGGCAGTGCTGGCCATAGAGCCCATGAGCTGTGGGTGGATCCAGATGTCCTTTACTTTGTCAGGGGAAGGAGAGGGCAGGGAAGGAAAAAAACAAGGGGTTTTGTGCAACAGTGGGGGTCTGAACCTCCCTCAGTGTGAGCCCCACCTCACTTCAGCCCAGCTTAAAATAAGTAGGAAAGAGTCTGGTCCCTGCTCCTGGGATGGGGATGTGCAACCTGAGTCCCAAACACACACCAGCAAACACACACCAAGCTGATTTATCTTTTTCTTTCAGTCACATTTATTGGCAGTTGTGGCAGTCGGTACCGTTCTGGGAGTGTTGTTCCATAAGCAGTGGCAGTACGAGAGGGGGTGGTTATTTTGGGAGGGGAGTATTAGCACCAAGAGGGAGCCGGTGAGCTTTCGAAACCTTGCAGAGATGTACTGGGAAGTGGGGAGCTACTGCTGGACACGCCTGATGGATTGGATCTGGGAGGTCTGGGCGTGCGAACCCCACTCTCTCCAGTGCTTGTAGTCTCCACCGTGGTGGTCAGACTCCAGGACGTACTGGTAGCCACGGTACCCGGGATACTGGTAGCACACCCAGCTGGAAGAAAAGGACAAAGAGGTAAGCAGGGGGGTTACAGGGCGTTCCCCTCCCGCCGTGGTGGCACAGTGATGGCAGCAGATTGTCCCTGCTGCTCCTGTCCTTGGCCCGTCACTTACGCGCCACACTGGATCTTCATGGAGCCCACTTCGTTGTTGGCCCAGCCCATGGCCTGCAGCGAGGGGTAGTCATCAGCAATCTCCCACTGGCGGCCGATGAAGTTGTCTTTCTCAAAAATGGTGATCTTGGATTCCTTGTGATTCTGTGGGGGAGAGCAGGGGGTGAGGAGGAGGTGGTGCTCCCTCCCCAGCGCGGGCGGGAATGGCGGGGCTGTCACTCCCTATGGATTACTCAAGGGTTCCTGGAGAGGGAGGTGCTCAGACCCTGGTTGTTTGGAGTTTTCTGGATGGCTGGGAGGTGTCAGCTGTGCCACAGCTACTGTCTCAGGCTGGCTGTCCCCTAGCTCTGATCATG
The DNA here is from genome assembly GCA_013399945.1 of Ploceus nigricollis. NCBI lineage: Eukaryota > Metazoa > Chordata > Aves > Passeriformes > Ploceidae > Ploceus > Ploceus nigricollis. The sequence continues at coordinate 129,548 of VXBC01004081.1, read as the reverse complement.
TACAGCTTGCCCAGAAATTCCCTCCAAAGCTTTAAAAAACAGGACAGAAAGAGCAAATCCTGCTGGGACTGCGGGGAGGGAAGCGCTGAGCCTGCCCCTGGCGTAGCTGTGTTTTCCTTTCCTAACCTCCCTGCCATGGCCTGGGACATTTTAGCGGGATCAGAGCTCCGTGGGACACTCACAGCGGAGCAGACGGGGCGGAAGGACATCAGGCGCTCGATGTGGTAGGCGTTGCTGCCGCTCCAGGCGTCCCAGCGCGGGTACTCTCCCCTCTCCAGGATGAACTGCTGCCCGCAGAAGCCGGTGTGCTCGTAACCGACCCAGCTGCAAAAACAGAGTGAGGGCTGCCAGGGCTTCCTGCAGCAGCTCGGGGCATCCTGCTGGGAGCTGGCATTAGGGGCAGGATGTAGGTGCAAGGAGGAGGTTGGGGTCTGGCCTCTGCCCACAGGTTGGGAGGAGAGGAAGCGGTGCTGGATGTGGGCAGAGAACCCAGGGAGTGTGAAACTGCATCTGGTGCTGCAGAGGCACCCACACGGCATCCCTGGCTGCAGTGGGAGATGGGGGGATCCTGGGCACCGTCCTGCACAGGTGGCTTTTCCCCCTGGCTGCTCTGTCATCATTTATGCAGACCAGCATCACTTCAGGATGCCCCAGCTGTCCTCTCCCAAAGGCCACATTTCTTACTTGTTTCCCAATTACAACCTGACACTGCTGGACCTGAATTCCTGATGCCCAAAGCAGGCAGAGCCCATCTGGCTCTGAGCAGAGAGCAGGGACCTATGGCCTTTTCCCTTCGTGCCTCCCCCTCTTGCTGAAAACAAACAAGGAGAGGTGAATGGGATGCCTCCACCCTGCAGGACACATTTTGCAAGCCCTGGTGCTGCCCACACAGCACCTGCCTGTCCCCAGAGTGGGGATGTCCCCTTAAGGAGACTAGGGACAGAGCCACAGGCAGAGCAGGGAGACAGAGCCTGGGCTGGGGGTTGGAAGGTGTGTGGCACGGGCTGTGCACTGCATGGATCCCCTGCTGATGGGGTACAATGGGTGCTGAGGGGGTCGAGGGTTTCCTGCCACTGACCCAAACTGAGCCCCAATGCCATGTCCTGCAGCCAGCCTGCCCTGTGCAAGGTGAACAGCCTGATTAGGAACACGTCAACTGGAGCAGGGAGCTGATTACAGCGTGAGCACGCACGCTGCTCTAATCCCATTAGCATTACACGTCCTAAAGATAGCAGCACAAATCTGTCTCGTCTGCTGCCTGCCCCGGCGGGATGCGCACCGCGGGGACCGCTCGCAGCACTCCGCCTCCCGGAGCTGCTCGGGAGGTGCCTTGCCTGTGTCAGGGAAGATTCCTCGTGCGCAGGGAGAAGCCCAGCTCTGCTCCCTACCCCCCTCAGGACTGGAGAAGCTGCAGGAAGGTTCTGCCCTGGTCTAGGAAGCTGTGCAGTGGCAGGGAAAGCCCAGGACAGAGCAGGGCTGGGGCTTGGCCAAGAGGGTGGTTCTCTACAGCTGGTGCTTCAGGACGGGGACCAGGCTAAGCCAGGCCACTCACTGAGCACTGACCCTCTCTGCATCCTTGGGCAGCAACCCTGCTCCAAACCTGACTGGTCCAACACTGCAGGAGGCAGTTTTGGGTGATGCCAAAGGTGTTGCCACAGTCCTCTGGCCCTCTCTCTGTATCAGTGCTGCCCGGGCCAGGCTGCTCTACCCTGGCAGGGTGGGATCCCCCCCATGCCTGACTTCCCTTGGCTGTTGTGCTTGGCTCCAGCCAAGCAGAGCGGGGACAGCTGGTCCCACTCTACGCTTGGGCACCCCTCTTCCAGCCAGCCCGCCTGGGGAAGCACCCCCTCCACCGGCAGCTGGGTACTCACGCGCCACATTCCACCTTCAGGGAGCGGATGTTGTCGAAGCCACATTCCATGATGTTTGGACAGGCCGAAGTGAACTCCATCCTCTTGCCCTGGAAGTTTTCTTGGTCGTACACGGTGATCTGGAACGGAGAGCGAGCTGCCGAGTTGGAAACTGCCCAGCAGCGGCCCCAGGGAATTCAGCGCCTCTTGGAGACGGAGGGTGGCTCCGTCAGGGAGAGAGCCAGCGGAGGCTGCACCGGGCACCCCTCTGGGCTGGGACACAGCCCCGCACGCCTCCGCGTCCCTGCACTGCTGGCCCCGCGACGCCCTGCCTTGGTGCCGGGGGAGCCGCAGGCTGGCCCCCGCTCCGCTCTCCTGCTCACCCCTGCGGAGATCAGTTCCCGGGGCAGCGGTGCCGTCCGGAGAGAGGAGCGGAGCCGTTCTGGGACGGGCGGGTGGCAGGGCTGTGGCTGGCGGTTCTCCCGGCCTCTGCTCCGAACGCTCTAGGGCAAAGAGGATTAACGGGGCGAGGGGCATCTCCCTGAGGGGCTGCGGCTGACGCTTTCCTCTCCCGCGACAGCTCCAGGCTTCGACGGGATGCTCCTCACTTGTGCACGTGTTTCTCCTCTCCCTCTCGGCTCCCTCCTCGACCGGTAGCCCTGGAGCTATTGCCAGACCCCTTGGGGCTGCTCCCCACCTTGCTCCACAGTGCCCACTGTCCATGCTCACCCTGTCTGCATGGACAGGGGAGGGCAAACAACAGCTGGTGGCTTCTGGGGACCCTGCAACTGCCTGTCACGGGATGGCTGGTAAGAGCAGGGCACAGCTGGCCCGGGGTGCTGTGAAGAGCCTTATGAAAAACACCCGGGAGGTATTTCAGCAGGCAGGAGGCATGTTCCCATGGGCAGAGGACAGGGGTGCCTGTTTCCTGTGCTCATCCCTGCCTTTCTGCCCGCTGGGCAGCTTTCCTGGCCGCAGAGAATGGGCTTTGCCCTTGTCCCTGTTCCCTACCTGCACACAGGGAAAGGTGAAGTACAGGGAATGTGAGGACGTACCTTCCACGGGCCCATGGGAACAGGCAGAGGGTTTGTCTGAGCCATCTTTGCTGCTGGATCGGTGTCTGGAGAAGGAAGGAAAAGCCATTTTTACTGCAGCATGTCCCTGTGCATCCCTGCTGCCCACTCGTGAGGCTGGGGGACAGCTCTGTGCCCGCCACCCACAGCGCCTGTTCGAGGACAGCTGCCCCACTGCTGGGGACCAGCCACACCAGTCACAGCAAGATCCTCTTGTCAGCCCCAGGATGGGGAACACGACACAGTAGGGGGCTGTGGGACACACCCAAAGCAAGGTGCTCCCTTCTCACCACTGCAGTGCCCCTTCCCTCCTCCCTGCCATGGCATGGAGCCTGCGTGCCCACCAGGGCATAGTGCCCAATCCCCCTTTCTCCTTCCCCAAGGCCAGACCAGCGCTAGGAGAAACACCCCTGAGCCAGAGCAGGGGGCTTCAGTGGACACAGTCTGCCCTGTGCCTGGCAGTGTCCAACAGACCCATCCGATCCCCTCTCCCTGCCTGGTGTCCCCTGGGAGGCACGGTGGGCCCCCATGGACAGCCCTGGCTAATGGTGGGAGATGCCAACCAGCGTGGCATGCCGGTGGGTGCCGGGAGTGGGGTGCCCTGCTGTAGAGGGGCTCTCAGCCCCCCCGGCTGCCAGAGGGGACATGTGAGCCTGTCTTATGCCACAGAAAACAGCAACGGTCCCTCTGGGTGTCTTTTGCCACCAGGCAGGAGGAAGGGTGTCTGCCCAGCCAGCTGGCAGCAGAGGGGTGAGGTGGGAGAGGTGCGCATCGGTCCAGGACTCACCTAGCTCAGGCGGTTACTGCTGCTTCGCCCATGTAATGTTTGCCTACTTCAGCGGCTCAGCTTTTATAGGGTACTGCTGGCCGGGAACCGGTGCCAGCGTTTGCAGAGCTGTCAGCACAATGCTTGCTCTGGCATTGTCCTGCTGATCCCCGGAGATTTCAGCTGCTCATCCCCATGGTCTGAGCCACATTCTTAGGGAAAAAGAAAAAAAATTTGATAATAAAAAAAAAAAATAATCGAGGCGGCTGTTTGCACAGATAATCTTGGGCACAAATGACTCAACGATTTGACCGCGCTGGCATTTTCCAGGGGCAATGCACCGCGCCGTCACGGGGTGAGCCTGGGGGCTGGCCTGGCCCTGGCGCCAGTTGGCACCGTGGGGACAGCGGGGACACCTCCCCGTGAGACCCTGCGGGTGGTGGGCTCGGCAGGGTGTCTACCAGGCACTGTCACTTCACTTCACCAGCCAAGGCGTGTTCCCTGTCACCGTGCTGCNAAACAAAGCGCCCCGTCAGCGCTGCCTGCGGCACGGCCTGGCGCCCGGCCCGGGGGACCCTGCGGGGACGCGCGGCGGGGTGGCACCCGACCAGACAGGCCTGGTGGGGCTCAGCGGGGTCCTGGGGGACCCCTGCTGCGGGCAGGACGCTGCCCTGATGGGGGAAGCTGGGGTTTGTGGGGGTTCTTCCCCTTACTGGCTGCTGCGGGATGGGGATAGGGGGTAGATCGGTGTCACCGGGGGATCACTGTGACACAGAGCCGGGGGCTGCACCCCCAAAGCCTGGCACGCCAAATGACAGTACCACCACATCCCAGCAGATTTGGGTCAGGGAAGGGGAAGGGCAGAACCACCTGTCCTCTGCCAGGATGCCGAAGTGGGGGGCTGGTGGTGGGATGTTTCTGTGAAGCCTACCCAGCACACTCCCTGTGCACCTGCCGGGGGCATCCTGGCTGAGGGGGGAGGTCAGCTTGGAGCTCGCCCTCC